>WNWK01011502.1:0-64239 GCA_009830355.1 Cherax destructor
CTCAAACAGTCATTCTGTTTATTTTGTACTTTTTATCAATCTTCCAGGTTCTTCTGACCTCCAATGTCGTCAGAATCCAGTCACTTACTCTGACTTTTAGAATATCTGAGGTAATTTAAATATGTAACTAAGTAATAATTGTCTTATTTTAATGTACTTAAATCTTATTTCTGGCTCATATCCGAGTTCTGGAACGAGCCTTGTTCCATACCTGTAAACTTTTCTTGTTTCTTAACATGCTTTTTCAGGTGTGGGTTCCATGGGTGCTGATACTCCTGATTTTTTGGAAAAAACCCCGGGGACGAGAATAAGTTCCTAAAGCTTCTCTTAGATTTGTCAGACGATCATTGGCTGCAAATGTTAGAGGTTATTAGTTGATGTGTTTTCCTGCGGTATATGGGAACGATGCCCCCCCCTAGATGTGCAGGGTTGAATACAAATAACCCTTATCTACCAACCTTGCAGTTTGTAGAGATCTATTTGTAGCCTCTATATTATTTTACATAATGTGCAAACAGAGATACATCTCCCCAATCCCATCTGGTATGTCATTTGCGTAAAGCAGCAGCACTACTGCTCCTAATACTGATCCTTGCGGAACCCCAATTGTTACCCACCATTCTAACATCTCTTCCTGGGCAATTACTCATTGCTTCCTTCCATAATTTAACTCTTCCAATTGTGCCTCAAGTGTTTGCCCCAGTCTCTAGTGGGGACAGTATCAGATGCCTTCTTGCAGTTTAAGAAATGCAAGCCATCCATCTCTTTCTCTCTCTCTCTCTCTCTCTCTCTCTCTCTCTCTCTTTCTCTCTCTTTTTTTTGTCTCACTATGCTGTCATATTTCAACAGGTTTTAAGACAAGATTTGTATCTGTGATCCTGTACTGGTTACTGTTTATTAAACCACTACCTCAAAGTGCTTTACGACTCTCCTTCGATTTTTACATTACCCTGCATGATATGCATGTTAATGGAACTGATTTTAGTTCAATGCTTCATCACTGTCTTATTTCTTAAATATAAGTACTACAGTAGTTGTTCTCCAGATCTCCGGCAACTGTCCCATATCCAGTGACTTATTGCAGGTCACTGCTCCTTTTGGCAGAACCCGGGTGCTGAGACAGAATGGTGGCAGCGGGTAGTACCTGAGTTGAATTATATGTAGGTATTGGAGGTGTAGGAGAGAGAGAACTTCCTGGGATCCTTTTTGAGGCAGAAACAGAGACGGTGGGAAAGGCGTGGATGTCATCTTTCGCGAAATATATAATCTTTTTTACTTGTCTTTTTTTTAAGCGATTTAATTTTTTCATTTGAACTTTGTCTTAAATGCGATGTAAAATTGTGATCTAAAATATGTTGCTAAAAAGTGCTTCCCCGGGTTTAAATAGTGTCTTCAGGTCGTGTTGGGTGACATCGTTCCCAGCTTGACACTTCTCTGTGGTTGATTCAATTTCTATTGCCGGAATACCATCTTGTGTTACTGTCCTGTTGTGGGGATACCATCCTGTTGTTGGGGTACTGTCCTGTTGTGGGGATACCATCCTGTTGTTGGGGGTACTGTCCTTTTTGTGGGGGGTACCAACTTTGTTGGGGTACTGTCCAGTTGTGGGGATACCACCCTATTATCAAGGTACAATTTTTGAAAGTATCAGCCTGCTCTGGGGTACTGTCCTGTTGTGTGTGCTGTGGGGTACTTTCTGTTGTGTGCTGTGGGGTACTTCCTGTGGTGTGCGGAGGGTACTGTCCTGTTGTGTGCTGTGGGAGTAGTCCTGTTGTGTGTGCTGTGGGGTACTCTCCTGGTGTGTGTCTGTGGAGTACTGTCCTGTTGTGTGTGCTTGGGGTACTTTCCTGTGGTGTGTGCTGTGGGGGGTACTGTCCTGTTGTGTGCTGTGGGAGTAGTCCTGTTTTGTGTGCTGTGGGGGTACTCCCCGGTGTGTGTGCTGTGGGAGTACTGTCCTGTTTTGTGTGCTGTGGGGGTACTGTCCTGTTGTGTGTGCTGTGGGGTACTGTCCTGTTGTGTGTGCTGTGGGGTACTGTCCTGTTGTGTGTGCTGTGGGGTACTGTCCTGGGGGGTGGGAGTACTGTTCTGGTGTGTGTGCTGTGAGGGTACTGTCCTGTGTGTGTGCTGTGGGGGGTACTGTCCTGTTGTGTGTGCTGTGGGGTACTGTCCTGTTGTGTGCTGTGGGGTACTGTTCTGGTGTGTGGCTGTGGGGGTACTGTCCTGGTGGGCTGGGGGTACTGTCCTGTTGTGTGTGCTGTGGGAGTACTGTCCTGTTTGTGTGCTGGGGGTACTGTCCTGTTGTGTGTGCTGTGGGAGTACTGTCCTGTTGTGGCTGTGGGGTACTGTCCTGGTGTGTGCTGTGGGGTACTGTTCTGTTGTGTGTGCTGTGGGGGTACTGTTCTGTTGTGTGTGCTGTGGGGGACTGTCCTGGTGTGTGTGCTGTGGGGGTACTGTTTTGGGTGTGTGGTGTGGGGGTACTGTCCTGTTGTGTGTGCGTGGGTACTGTCCTGTTGTGTGTGCTGTGGGGTACTGGTCCTGGTGTGTGTGCTGTGGGGGTACTGTCTTGTTGTGTGTTGGGAGTACTGTCCTGTTGTGTGGCTGTGTGGGTACTGGCCTGGGTGTGTTTCTTTCGGTACCGTCATGGTGTGGGGTAGGGGGGTTTCCCAGTGGGTGCTGGGGGGTCCGCCCGCACCCTCTACGACCCCAACACCTACCCCCACGCCCACACCACCGCCCTCCACGCCCTCACCACTGCCCTCCACGCCCCACACCACCGCTCTCCACGCCCACACCACCGCCCCCACGCCCGCACCACCATGACTCACTAGCACGACAACATAAAACAATAGTATTTACGTTGCAGAAATCGGTGCAGTTCACCAGTGATTCACCTCCGATACTTGGGGTCGCCCGCCTGGTCACCAGTGACAACTCGTACAACCTCTACCTTGTTACCATGAGTTGTACAACGACCCTGGCTGCCTTAGTTCTTTAATTAGAGAAAATTCCTTACATTTCCACAGTTAAATAAAACTGCAACAGACACTCAGTAAACAGATATCTCAGTCGACAGTTGCCAAGTAGTTTTTTTACTAAGGGTAATTGTACTGTTGGTAGTAGTAGTAGTAGTAGTAGTAGTAGTAGTTTCTGACCCCAGATTGAGGGACCAACTTATGAGGGTGAACTATCTTCTGATCCCAGGACGAAGATGATCACTTTATACGGAGGTCAATCAAAATGGCTGAGATTACAATTATTTTACTTATTAGAAAAAGGGTTGATTCACACATTATGCTTACAATGTGTTTCAGTAACTTGAGTGCATAAAAACCCTATTCCATTACACTCGTGTGACATGAAATTTGTGGATGTTTTTGCTAGGCTGGTGGAGAGGGGACTGATACCCTGATACCAGGACGTCAACTCAGTCGAGAACAGCCGATTAGAATTCACCTCTTGGAACGAGCACTGAAGCATTGCAGCCTCTGGACCATGCAGGTCACTACTGATATATTCATCTACATCTCACCTTTCTCTTAGAAAGAGAAGGAAGGAGAGTTACAAACCAGCTGCTTAGAGAACACGACACCAATTAATTAACTTGATAAATGATACACCTGAACTCTAAATAAGGACTTATTAATGTATTATTATTATTATTATTATTATTATCACAACCAAGCACTAAACCCGTAAGGGTCATACAGCGCTGCACTCAATGTAGAAATAACAAATGATGCGAAATTTGAAATAGTTGTAAAAAAGTTAATTATCCAGATCTTCCTGTACACTGCTGCAGTAGTTATACCACCAGTGTTGCTAGTACAGGTCTTCCTGTACACTGCTGCAGTAGTTATACCACCAGTGTTGCTAGTACAGGTCTTCCTGTACACTGCTGCAGTAGTTATACCATCAGTGTTGCTAGTACAGGTCTTCCTGTACACTGCTGCAGTAGTTATACCATCAGTGTTGCTAGTACAGGTCTTCCTGTACACTGCTGCAGTAGAAATACCATCAGTGTTGCTAGTACAGGTCTTCCTGTACACTGCTGCAGTAGAAATACCATCAGTGTTGCTAGTACAGGTCTTCCTGTACACTGCTGCAGTAGCTATAGTCTTGTTTTCCCCATTATCTTTGCGTCATCCCCATAATATAAACATGTACTAGTCATTTCAATGTTTTTGTATAATCCGGTACTCATTTTGCATTATACATAACCTGGTCGTCATTTGCATGAATTAGTGATAGTACGAGGCCAAGAGAGAGACTATCGAGGGAGGTTGAGAGTACGAGGCCAAGAGAGAGACTATCGAGGGAGGTTGAGAGTACGAGGCCAAGAGAGAGACCATCGAGGGAGGTTGAGAGTACGAGGCCAAGAGAGAGACCATCGAGGGAGGTTGAGAGTACGAGGCCAAGAGAGAGACCATCGAGGAGGTTGAGAGTACGAGGCCAAGAGAGAACCATCGAGGAGGTTGAGAGTACGAGGCCAAGAGAGAGACCATCGAGGAGGCACTACGTCCAGTGTAACTGGAGGTGGTGAAGTCCTTACAGGAACAGTGATTCGCTGACGAGTGAGCGTTAGTACATCAGAATGTGAGACACATCGGGGGGGGGGGGGGGGGGGGGGGGGGGGGGGGGGGGGGGGGGGGGGCCCCCCCCCCCCCCCCCCAGAGAGAGACCATCGAGGGAGGTTGAGAGTACGAGGCCAAGAGAGAGACCATCGAGGGAGGCACTACCGTCCCGTGCTAACTGGAGGTGTGAAGTCCTTTACAGGAACAGTGATTCGCTGACGAGTGAGCGTTAAGTACATCATGAATGTGAGACAACACCTTAAAAAGTCATATAGGATGAAAGAGACAAGTGTGAGAGTCAGATGTATGAGTCTGGTTTATGAGCCAGGGGTATGAGTCTGGTTTATGAGTCAGGTGTATGAGTCTGGTTTATGAGTCAGGTGTGTGAGTCAGGTATAAAAGTCAGGAGTAAGAGTCAGATATAAGAGTCAGGTGTATGTTCAAGGCGTATTCCTCTACGAAAAAAGAAGAGACGAAGTAAACAGGAGAGAGAGAGACGCTCCCTATACAGGAGAAGACGAAGAATCACAGCTCCTCAAGAATGCCAGATTATCTGATACACGGAAGGAAGCGCTAACCAGGGAAGTGGAAAATATTGAGCTAAAATTAAAGGACTCATACAGGATCCAGGAGAGTCAAGAGGAGCTAAAAGCGATTAGTGAAATTGAAAGAAATTCGAAATATTTCTTTTCATATGCGAAAAACAAGGTAAAAACCACTTCTAGTATAGGGCCCCTGCTCAGACAAGACGGATCGTACACAGATGACAACAAAGAAATGAGTGAGATACTGAAATCTCAATATGACTGTGTTCAGCGAGCCACTAATCCGTCTAAAGATAGACAATCCAAACAATGTTTCCATGAATGAGCTCAAAACCCTGCCAATGTATGCCAAATATCTGACATAACTAACTCCTCTAGACTTTGAGAAAGCCATTTACGACATGCCCATGCACTCAGCCCCAGGCCCAGACTCGTGGAACTCTGTGTTCATTAAGAACTGCAAGAAACCCCTCTCACGGGCCCTAAGTATACTATGGAGAAGGAGCTTAGACACAGGCGAGATTCCACAGTCACTAAAAACAACGGATATAGCCCCACTCCATAAAGGTGGCAGCAAAGCAGTTGCTAAGAACTATAGCCCAATAGCTTTAACGTCCCACATCATAAAAATCTTTGAAAGAGTTCTAAGAAGCAGGATAGCAAAGCACCTGGACTCCCAAAAATTGCGCAACCCAGGGCAACATGGTTTCAGAGCAGGTCGCTCCTGCCTCTCCAACTGCTAGACCACTATGATATGGTCTTGGATGCTCTGGAAAACAAGAAGAATGCAGATGTAGTATACACAGATTTTGCAAAAGCCTTTGACAAGTGCGATCATGGTGTAATAGCACACAAAATGCGTGCTAAAGGGATAACTGGCAAAGTAAGCAGATGGATCTTCAACTTCCTAACCAATCGAACACAAAAAGTAGTGGTAAACAGAGCTAAATCGGAAGCTGCCATAGTGAAGAGCTCTGTCCCACAAGGCACAGTACTCGCACCTATCCTGTTCCTCATTCTCATATCAGACATAGACAGAGATGTAAACCATAGCACTGTATCATCCTTTGCAGATGATACTATGATCTGCATGAGAGTGTCATCCATTGAGGACACGGCAAATCTCTAAAAAGATATAAACCAAGTTTTCCAATGGGCAACAGAGAACAATATGATGTTCAATGAAGACAAATTCCAACTACTCCGTTATGGAAAACTGGAGGAAATAATAGCTAGGACTGAGTATACTACAAACTCCAATCACACAATAGAGCGGAAAAGTAATGTGAAGGACCTGGGTGTGGTAATGTCCGAAGACCTCACCTTCAAGGACCACAACAATGCCACTATTACAACTGCGAGGAAACTGCTAGGATGGATAATGAGAACATTCAAAACAAGAGATGCCAAGCCAGTGATGATCCTTTTTAAATCACTTGTTCTCTTTAGGCTAGAATACTGCTGTACATTAACATCCCCATTCAAGGCAGGTGAAATTGCAGATCTAGAGAATGTACAGAGAACCTTTACTGCACGTATAAGTTACATCAAACACCTTAACTACTGGGAACGCCTGGAAGCACTAGACTTATATTCACTGGAGCGCAGGCGAGAGAGATATATCATAATCTACACCTGGAAGATTATGGAGGGACTGGTCCCTAATTTGCACACAGAAATCACTCCATACGAAAGCAAAAGACTTGGCAGACGGTGCAACGTACCCCCAGTGAAAAGTAGGGGCGCCACTGGTACACTAAGAGAAAACACAATAAGTGTCCGGGGCCCAAGACTGTTCAACAGCCTCCCACCAGCCTTAAGGGGCATTACCAGTAGACCTCTGGTTGTCTTCAAGAGGGAGCTGGACAGATACCTAAAGTCAGTGCCAGATCAGCCGGGCTGTGGTTCGTACGTTGGACTACGTGCAGCCAGCAGTAACAGCCTCGTTGATCAGGCCCTGATCCACCGGGAGGCCTGGTCATAGACCGGGCCGCGGGGACGTCGATCCCCGGAGTGCCCTCCAGGTATGAGTCAGGGTATAAGAGTCACGTGTATGAGTCAAGTATAAGAGTAAAGTGCGTCAAGATTTAAGTGTGTGTTTGTGTGTGTGTGTGTGTGTGTACTTACCTATATGTGATTACAAGGCTCAATTCACAGTTCCTGGCCCTGTTATTTACCATTCTGCCCTAGGCACATGTCGATTAGACATTAGGCCTGTTGTATATGCGTACGTGTGTACTCATTTGTGGTTGCGGGGGTCGATTCACAGCTCCTGGCCCCGCCTCTTCAACTGTCAGCTACCCGGTCACCTATTCTTAATTAAAGCTATATATGGATCCTGCCTCCACTACATCACTACCCAGGTTATTCCACTTCCTGACAACTCTGTGACTGAAGAAATACTTCCTAACATCCCTGTGATTCATCTGAGTCTTCAACTTCCAACTGTGAACCCTTGTTGCTGTGTCCCATCTCTGGAACATTCTGTCTCTGTCCTCTGTCCACCTTGTCGATTCCTCTCAGTATTTTATATGTCGTTATCATATCTTCCCTATCTCTTCTGTCTTCCAGTGTCGTCAGGTTGATTTCCCTTAACCTCTCCTCGTAGGACATACCCTTAGCTTGGCTAGGTGAGGGTTCCAAACAGGCGCTGCATACTCCAATACGGGCCTAATGTACACAGTGTACAGGGTCCTGAATGACTCCTTATTTAGATGAAGGAATGCTGTTCTTAGGTTTGCCAGGCGTCCGTATGCTGCAGCATTTATTTGGTGTGTGTTTTTGTGCGCGCGCCTGTGAGTGTGTGTGTGTGTACTCACCTATTTGTTGTTGCAGGGGTCGAGACATAGCTCCTAGCCCCCGCCTCAATGTTCGCTACTAGGTCCCTCTCTCCCTGCTCCATAAGCTTTATCAAACCTCGTCTTAAAACTATGTAGAGTTCCTGCCTCCACTACGTCACTTTCCAGACTGTTCCACTTCATGGCACCTCTATGACTGAAGAAATACTTCCTAACATCCCTTTGACTCATCTGAGTCTTCAACTTCCAATTCTGACCCCTTGTTGCTGTGTGCCATCTCTGGAATATGCTGTCTTTGTCCACCTTGTTGATTCCTCTAAGTATTTTATATGTTGTTATATGTATTCCCTGTCCCTCCTGTCCTCCAGTGTTGTCAGGTCGAGTTCCCTTAGCCTCTCCTCGTAGGACATGCCTCTTAGCTCAGGGACTAGTCTCGTTGCAAACTTTTGCACTTCCTCTAGTTTCCTGACGTGCTTGGCTAGGTGTGGGTTCCAAACTGGAGCTGCATACTGCAGTATGGGCCTGACGTACACGGTGTACAGAGTCCGGAACGACTCCTTACTGAGATGCCGGAATGTTATTCTTAGATTCGCCAGTCGCCTATATGCTGCAGCAGTTATTTGGTTGATGTGCACCTCAGGAGATGTGCTCGGTATTATATTCACCCCAAGATCCTTTTCTTTGAGTGAGGTTTTTAGTCTTTGCCCCCCCTAGACTGTACTCTGTCTGCGGTCTTTTTTGCCCTTTCACGATCTTCATGACTGCACTTGGTGGGGTTGAACTCCAGGAGCTTTGTGTGCGTGTATATGTGTGTGTATATATATGTGTGTGTGTATGTGTGTGTACTCACCTAGTTGTGGTTGCAGGTGTCGATTTAGAGCTCCTGGCCCCGCCTCTTCACTGGCAGCTACTGGGTCATTCTCCCTGCGCCATGAGCTTTATCATACCTCTTCTTAAAGCTATGTATGGAACCTGCCTCCACTACATCGCTTCCCAAACTATACCACTTCCCTACAACTCTGTGACTGAAGAAATACTTCCTAACATCTCTGTGATTCATCTGAGTCTTCAACTTCCAACTGTGTCCCCTTGTTGCTGTGTCCCATCTCTGGAACATTCTGTCTTTGTCCACCTTGTCAATTCCTCTCAGTATCTTATATGTCGTTATCATGTCCCCCCTATCTCTCCTGTCCTCCAGTGTCGTCAGGTCGATTTCCCTTAACCTCTCCTCGTAGGACATACCCCTTAGCTCCGGGACTAGTCTTGTTGCAAACCTTTGCACTTTCTCGAGCTTCTTTACGTGCTTGGCTAGATGTGGGTTCCAAACTGGTGCTGCATACTCCAGTATGGGCCTAACGTACACAGTGTACAGGGTCCTGAACGATTCTTTATTAAGATATCGGAATGCTGTTCTTAGGTTTGCTAGGCGCCCGTATGCTGCAGCAGTTATTTGGTTGATGTGCGCCTCAGGAGATGTGCCTGGTGTTATACTCACCTCAAGATCTTTTTCCTTGATTGAAGTTTGTAGTCTCTGGCCGTACGTGTGTATGTGTGTGCGTGTGTGTATGTGTATGTATGTGTGTGTGTGAGCGTGTGTGTGTGTGTGTGTGTGTGTGTGTGTGAACGTGTGTGTGTGTTCGTCACTACCTTGGCGCCTACAACTGCTGCCTCATAGGAGAGCTAATACTGTCTTCATCAAATGGCTGCTGTTGTTTTAGTAGTGTGGTTGTTTCTGTAGTGCCAGTGTTTTAGTGGTGGTGATGGTGGCTGTTGTTTTGGTTGTGGTTGTTGATTTAATTGCGGATGCTTTAAAGATAAGGTATTGTGAGTGTAAACTGATGTTTGTAAGACTGACCTACAATCTTACATTTTAACTGTATATATATATATATATATATATATATATATATATATATATATATATATATATATATATATATATATATATATATATATATATATATATATAAAAGTCGGTGCGCAACTACAAAAGAACAGATAATTGTGTCCCTCTGCCCCACCATCGCAGGAATCACACAGGTAGACTCAAGAAAAATTCCACTGAAAACGAGAAAATTTGCGCACAGGTTAGCAAAAAAATCGAAGAAGGCAACACAGTGACGACACTGTAGCTCCCAAAGATGAGACCACAGCTCAAGCACTAAGAGACAGGCATCCGACAAGGGACACCATAGCCATCAACAACAACCCTGAAGGAGACCCCATCACTGAACAATTAATTTTGCCAGAATCAGAAGTCTATAAAGCGATAGTGTCATTTCCAGCAGGATCTGCAGGAGGTTACACTGGAATTCGACCACAACACCTCAAAGAGATGGTAAATCCAGTACTCGGCGCATCTGCATCAATCCTTCTCACCGTCAACAACTGCTTGGCTGGGCGAATCCCAGAAGAAATTAAACCTTTCTTTTTTTGGAACCTCATTATGCGCTTTGAAGAAGAAGGATGGGAGAATCAGACCCATTGCTGTTGGTAACACCCTTCGCCGTCTAGTTGCCAAAGCAGCAGTAAGAAACATTCGCCTAGAAGCTGCCAGTTTACTCCAGCCACACCAACTGGGCTTTGGGGTCTCTCAAGGCAGTGAAGCTGCAGCTCATGCGGCAAGGGCCTACATCAGAGACCTACCAGAAGACAAGGCCGTAGTCAAACTTGACTTTAGAAATGCCTTTAATATGGTGAAGAGATGTGGTCTTGCCAGCCGTTCGGGATCGGTTCCCCAGTCTCTTTCCCTTCATTTCAGCTGGCTACAGCAAACCCTCGACTCTTTTGTTTGGGGAACATGAAATTCCCTCATCTGAGGGTGTTCAGCAGGGTGATCCACTCGCTCCACTTCTCTTCTGTTTGGCAGTAAGAGAACTAACTTCCAGCCTACGCAGCGAGCTCAACATCTGGTACCTGGATGATGGCACTCTGGCGGGTACTGGGGAGTCCCTGTTAGAGGACCTACAACGGGTGAAGACACAGGGAGAAGCCCTAGGACTCATCCTCAATCCCTCAAAGTGTGAAATCATCACATCAAATCAGGAAATAATTAATGCGGTGCGAACAATCCTCCCAGAAGTCACTACTACCACTCCATCCAACAGTACCCTCCTGGGAGCACCGCTGGGACACCACGCCATCGACACTGTCCTCAAGGACAAAGTGAATGACCTGAAAAGAATGGAGGAGAGAATAAGTGATCTTGATGTCCATGATGCCCTGTATCTCCTCACAAGGTGTTTTACTATGCCAAGACTCACTTACTTCTTGAGGTGCGCACACCTGAGATCAACCTTTAAGAAGACACTGAATCTGTCACTAGAGGATCAGCAATGGGAGCAGGCAACCCTCCCAGTGCGACTGGGAGGTATAGGGGTGCGCAAAGCAACGCAGGTAGCTTTACCTGCATTTCTGTCATCGTGTTTGGCCTCCTGTGGATTAGTCAAGATTGTCCCCGAACGCTTGAGAGGTGTGATGGGAGCTCAGGACCAAAGGTTCATTGAAGCAGCCGAGCGATGGGACATCCTGGCAGACTCCTCCAGTAGACCAGCTCCTCCCAAAGAGCACAAACAGTCCCACTGGGACAAACCGATCATGGAAAAAATTGCCAACACAATGCTCACCAACGCTTCAGGAAAGGACAAAGCTCGTCTCCTAGCGGTGAAGGCACCACACTCAGGAGCTTTCCTTCTAGCTGTTCCCAATTCCTCTCTGGAGACTCGACTCGACCCACAGGCCATTCGGATTGGTGTTGCTCTTCGCCTAGCCGCCCCCATACTCACCGAACATAGGTATATTTGCGGCAGGGCGACGGCTGATCAATTCGGACTTCATGGTCTCGCGTGTCACACATCAGAAGGAAAGTATGCTAGACATGAGGAGGTCAACGACATCATAAAGAGAAGCCTCGCCACAGCCCGTTGCCCAGCTCAACGAGAACCCCAAGTGCAGAGGTCTGATGAAAGTCAAAAGCGTCCTGATGGAGCCACTATGCTACCCTGGAAGGATGGTAAGCAGGTTGCTTGGGACTACACCTGTGCTGCCATAATGGCAGACACCTACTTGCCATACTCCGCAGTCGAAGTGGGTGGAGCTGCCAGCCACAGGGAGACCCAGAAGACTCGCAAATATGAAGGCCTTCCCCTTGCTATAACTTCATCCCAATAGGGTCGGAGACCCTTGGAGCGTGGGGCAAGTGTGCTCTAAAGTTTCTCAAAGAGCTGGGTGAGAAACTTATCATAGAAACCAGGGACCACAGGGCGACCAGCTTCCTCTTTCAGAGACTCAGTGTGGCGATCCAGAGGGGAAATGCCTGCAGCATTCTGGGCACGCGGCCCACTGCCGGGGAGCTGGACGAAGTATTTGACGTGTACCTCTGAGTTGTTATCTATGTTGTTTTACTCCTATTGTATTCTTGTCAATGTATTTTGTCTTGAAATAAAGTTTGTATAAAAAAGAGATGGGGTGGTAGGGAAGTGAAATATTCAAATAGCTTCAGAAAGAAATCTAAATATTCTTCCTTGAAGCCTTTTTAATCACTTTTCCGAGGCAATGGGTCCCACAATTTACACCAGAGGTGGACCCCATCATATATATATATATATATATATATATATATATATATATATATATATATATATATATATATTATATATATATATATGCCGAATAAGTAAAATTGGTCAATTAGCAAGAACTCATTTAAAATTAAGTCCTTTCTAAAAAATTCTTGCTGTCAGGTCGATTTTCCTTAGCCTCTCCTTGTAGGACATGCCCCAGCCTTGTTGCAAACCTTTGCACTTTCTCTAATTTCTTGACGCGCTTGACCAGGTGTGGGTTCCAAACTGGTGCTGCATACCCAATATGGGTCTCACGTACACTGTGTAAAAAGCTTTGAAAGTTTTTACTAAGGTGACGAAACGCTGTTCTTAGGTTTGCTAGGCGCCCATGTGCTGCAGCAGTTATTTGGTTGATGTGCGCCTCAGGAGATGTGTTCGGTATTATACTCACCCCAAGATCCTTTTCCTTGAGTGAGGTTTGTAGTCTTTGGACCCATTGCCTGTATTCTGTCTGTATTCTGTATTCTGAGTTGTTATCTATGTTGTTTTACTCCCTATTGTATTCTTGTCAATGTATTTTGTCTTGAAATAAAGTTTGTATAAAAAAGAGATGGGGTGGTAGGGGAAGTGAAATATTCAAATGGCTTCAGAAAGAAATCTAAATATTCTTCCTTGAAGCCTTTTTAATCACTTTTCCGAGGCAATGGGTCCCAATTTACACAGAGGTGGACCCCATCATATATATATATATATATATATTATATATATATATATATATATATATATATATATATATATATATATATTTTATATATATATATATGCCGAATAAGTAAAATTGGTCAATTAGCAAGAACTCATTTAAAATTAAGTCCTTTCTAAAAAAATTCTTGCTGTCAGGTCGATTTTCCTTAGCCTCTCCTTGTAGGACATGCCCCAGCCTTGTTGCAAACCTTTGCACTTTCTCTAATTTCTTGACGCGCTTGACCAGGTGTGGGTTCCAAACTGGTGCTGCATACTCCAATATGGGTCTCACGTACACTGTGTAAAAAGCTTTGAAAGTTTTTTACTAAGGTGACGAAACGCTGTTCTTAGGTTTGCTAGGCGCCCATGTGCTGCAGCAGTTATTTGGTTGATGTGCGCCTCAGGAGATGTGTTCGGTATTATACTCACCCCAAGATCCTTTTCCTTGAGTGAGGTTTGTAGTCTTTGGACCCATTGCCTGTATTCTGTCTTCGGTCTTCTTTGACCTTCCCCAATCTTCATGACTTTGCACTTGGTGGGGTTAAACTCTAGGAGCCAGTTGCTAGGCTAGGCTTACAGCCTGTCTAGATCACTTTGTAGTCCTCCCTGATCCTCATCCGATTTAATTATTCGCATTAGCTTCACATTGTCTGCAAACAGGGACACTTCTGAATCTATTCCTTCCGTCATGTCATTCACATATACCAGAAACAGCACCGGTCCAAGGACTGACCCTTGTGGAACCCCACTCGTCACAGGCGCCCACTCTGACTCGTCACGTACCATCACTCGTTGTTTCCTTCTTGTCAGGTATTTTCTGATCCATTGCAGTATCTTTCCTGTTATTCCTGCCTAGTTCCCTAGCTTTTCCACTAATGTCTTGTGTGTGTGTGTGTGTGTGTGTGTGTGTGTGTGTGTGTGTATGTGTGTGTGTGTGTATGTGTATGTGTGTGTGTGTGTGTGTGTGTGTGTGTGTGTGTGTGTGAAGACGTGCATGCTTGCGTATTATCTAATTGTTGCTCTGAATTAATCTGTTGCAGCTGCATCCAGAGTGTGGATAGTTCTAACTCTCACACTTAGTTAACACACACACACATGTAGTGGAGGCAAGATCCATACATAGCTTTAAGAAGAGGTATGATAAAGCTCATGGAGCAGGGAGAGAGTGAATTAGTATCGACCAGTGAAGAGGCGGGGCCAGGAGCTATGAATCGACCCTGCAACCACATATAGGTGAGTACACACACACACACACACACACAGCTGTGCTTTGGTGTCAGCACAAAATCTGGGCAAAAGAAAAATTGAAAGACGACCTTCAAAATGGCTTCATAAACAAGGAACATGAGTTAGGAAGAGAAGCTGCAACACTTTGAGATGTCTTCCACCGCCTCTTAAGATACAAACTTTGAGAAGATGTCTTCCACTGTCTCTTAAGATACACACTTTGAGATGATGTCTTCCACTGTCTCTTAAGATACAGACTTTGAGAAGATGTCTTCCACTGTCTCTTAAGATACAGACTTTGAGAAGATGTCTTCCACTGTCTCTTACGGTACAAACTTTGAGAAGATGTCTTCCACTGTCTCTTAAGATACAGACTTTAGAAGATGTCTTCCACTGTCTCTTAAGATACAGACTTTGAGAAGATGTCTTCCACTGTCTCTTACGGTACAAACTTTGAGAAGATGTCTTCCACTGTCTCTTAAGATACAGACTTTGAGAAGATGTCTTCCACTGTCTCTTAAGATACAGACTTTGGAAGATGTCTTCCACTGTCTCTTACGGTACAAACTTTGAGAAGATGTCTTCCACTGTCTCTTAAGATACAAACTTTGAGAAGATGTCTTCCACTGTCTCTTAAGATACAAACTTTGAGAAGATGTCTTCCACTGTCTCTTACGGTACAAACTTTGAGAAGATGTCTTCCACTGTCTCTTAATATACACACTTTGAGAAGATGTCTTCCACTGTCTCTTAAGATACAGACTTTGAGAAGATGTCTTCCACTGTCTCTTAAGATACAGACTTTGAGAAGATATCTACCACTGTCTCTTAAGATACAAACTTTGAGAAGATGTCTTCCACTGTCTCTTAAGATACACACTTTGAGAAGATATCTACCACTGTCTCTTAAGATACACACTTTGAGATGATGTCTTCCACTGTCTCTTAAGATACACACTTTGAGAAGATGTCTTCCACTGTCTCTTAAGATACACACTTTGAGAAGATGTCTTCTACTGTCTCTTAAGATACAAACTTTGAGAAGATGTCTTCCACTGTCTCTTAAGATACAGACTTTGAGAAAATGTCTTCCACTGTCTCTTAAGATACACACTTTGAGATGATGTCTTCCACTGTCTCTTAAGATACACACTTTGAGAAGATGTCTTCCACTGTCTCTTAAGATACACACTTTGAGAAGATGTCTTCCACTGTCTCTTACGGTACAAACTTTGAGAAGATGTCTTCCATTGTCTCTTATGGTACAAACTTTGAGAAGATGTCTTCCACTGTCTCTTAAGATACACACTTTGAGAAGATGTCTTCCACTGTCTCTTAAGATACAAACTTTGAGAAGATGTCTTCCACTGTCTCTTACGGTACAAACTTTGAGAAGATGTCTTCCACTGTCTCTTACGGTACAAACTTTGAGAAGATGTCTTCCACTGTCTCTTAAGATACACACTTTGAGAAGATGTCTTCCACTGTCTCTTACGGTACAAACTTTGAGAAGATGTCTTCCACTGTCTCTTACGGTACAAACTTTGAGATGTCTTCCACTGTCTCTTACGGTACAAACTTTGAGATGTCTTCCACTGTCTCTTATGGTACAAACTTTGAGAAGATGTCTTCCACTGTCTCTTAAGATACAAACTTTGATAAGATGTCTTCCACTGTCTCTTAAGATACACACTTTGAGAAGATGTCTTCCACTGTCTCTTACGGTACAAACTTTGAGAAGATGTCTTCCACTGTCTCTTACGGTACAAACTTTGAGAAGATGTCTTCCACTGTCTCTTACGGACAAACTTTGAGAAGATGTCTTCCACTGTCTCTTAAGATACACACTTTGAGAAGATGTCTTCCACTGTCTCTTAAGATACAAAATTTGAGAAGATGTCTTCCACTGTCTCTACGGTACAAACTTTGATAAGATGTCTTCCACTGTCTCTTAAGATATAAACTTTGAGAAGATGTCTTCCACTGTCTCTTACGGTACAAACTTTGATAAGATGTCTTCCACTGTCTCTTAAGATACAAACTTTGATAAGATGTCTTCCACTGTCTCTTAAGATACAAACTTTGAGAAGATGTCTTCCACTGTCTCTTAAGATACAGACTTTGGAAAGATGTCTACAACTGTCTTTAAGATAACACTTCATCACATTGTCAACAGCGACATTAAGAGGTCATGACTATAGTTACATAGTGTATTATCACAACTACTACCACCACAAGTACTACAACTACTACCACCATCACAAGTACTACAACTACTACCACCACCACAAGTACTACAACTACTACCACCACCACAAGTACTACAACTACTACTACCACCACAAGTACTACAACTACTACCACCATCACAAGTACTACAACTACTACCACCACCACAAGTACTACAACTACTACTACCACCACAAGTACTACAACTACTACCACCACCACAAGTACTACAACTACTACCACCATCACAAGTACTACAACTACTATTACCACCACAAGTACTACAACTACTACCACCAACACAAGTACTACAACTACTATTACCACCACAAGTACTACAACTACTACTACCACCACAAGTACTACAACTACTACCACCACCACAAGTATACAACTACTACCACCACCACAAGTACTACAACTACTACCACCACCACAAGTACTACAACTACTACTACCACCACAAGTACTACAACTACTACCACCACCACAAGTACTACAACTACTACTACCACCACAAGTACTACAACTACTACTACCACCACAAGTACTACAACTACTACCACCACCACAAGTACTACAACTACTACTACCACCACAAGTACTACAACTACTACCACCACCACAAGTACTACAACTACTACCACCAACACAAGTACTACAACTACTATTACCACCACAAGTACTACAACTACTACTACCACCACAAGTACTACAACTACTACTACCACCACAAGTACTACAACTACTACCACCACAAGTACTACAACTACTACCACCACCACAAGTACTACAACTACTACTACCACCACAAGTACTACAACTACTACCACCACCACAAGTACTACAACTACTACCACCAACACAAGTACTACAACTACTACTACCACCACAAGTACTACAACTACTACTACCACCACAAGTACTACAACTACTACCACCAACACAAGTACTACAACTACTACTACCACCACAAGTACTACAACTACTACCACCATCACAAGTACTACAACTACTACCACCACCACAAGTACTACAACTACTACTACCACCACAAGTACTACAACTACTACTACCACCACAAGTACTACAACTACTACCACCACCACAAGTACTACAACTACTACCACCATCACAAGTACTACAACTACTACCACCAACACAAGTACTACAACTACTACTACCACCACAAGTACTACAACTACTACTGCTACTACCACAAGTATTTACTACCTACCTCTGCACCTCTATACCTCTGTATCCCTGTATTGTTTGTAACAGCTTGACAAAGCTCCTGGAGATCAAACGTTGTCACTTAGATTCTTTATGTAACACAGCAGAAGAACGCAGTCACAGAGAGACGGTCCCTCTCACCCAGCCCTTCACACCAGTCCTCTCACACCAGCCCTTCTCACACCAGTCCGTCTCACACCAGCCCTTCTCACACCAGTCCGTCTCACACCAGCCCTTCTCACACCAGTCCGTCTCACACCAGTCCTTTTTACACCAGTCCGTCTCACACCAGTCCCCCCACTTGTAACTAGTGGTCATGCAAAGTTTACCCTCACTCACCATCTTCCACAGTTCTTGTATTGACTGAAGAAGCCACTGACTGAGACGTTTTCTCAATGATTCCCAAAAAGTTAGTGTTGAGAGCCCCCCACCAAGAGGTCCAGGAGCTTTACCTCGACACTCTTCTCCATTATATGTGACGGATTCTGCAGCAACTGTAAGAGAGAAGTTATCACTGCTGTTGAGTGCAGCAAGATAACAGCTGGGTAGGATGTTATCACTGCTGTTAAGTGCAGCAAGATAACAGCTGGGTAGGGATGTTATCACTGCTGTAGTGCAGCAAGATAACAGTTATAGGGATTTAATGTTTAAAAGTAAAAGTGGGGAGGGGTTTTCATGTGTTTAAATGGGTAAAAGTAAAAAAAGTTTTTTGGTTTAAAGTTTAATGCCGTAAGTGTTACAATGTGTCAGTGGTACAGTGTTATAAAGTATTATTTTGGGCCATTTAAATTAAAACAAATTTGCGGGGTACAGTGGGGCAGTTGGACAGGGTGCAGTTGGAATGAAAATAAATTTTTTCCATTTTGGAAACATTATTCTTTTTTTGGAGTTAAAATTCAAAGTATATCCAAAAAATAAAGTCAAAAGGAATGAAAATAACATTGAAAAAAATATGGAAACATAAAAAAAATCGGGAAATTTAAATTTTTTTAAAAAATATCCACAGATACCGATATATTAGTTACTGTTACAACATATCCACAATACCTGATATATTAGTTACCGTTACAACATATCCACAGATACCGATATATTAGTTAATAACAACATATCCACAATACCGATATATTAGTTACTGTTACAACATATCCACGCCTTTATTGGTTTAAAATATCCAAAACCGTTTTAACTTTAAAATAAACAAAAAATAAGCTTTTCAAAATATAAATACCCGTTATTGCTGTTAAAAAAAAAGTTGGTAAAAAATCTTAAAAAATTTTTTAAGATAAAAAAAATAAAATTTTAAAAAATGTAATTTAAAATCGGAAGTAAAATTTTGAAAAGAAAAAAGGGGAGAAAGAGGGAAGAGAGAGAGAGAGAGAGAGAGGAGAGGAAGAGAAAGGAAGAAGAGAGGAAGAGAAAAAAAAAGAGAAAAGGGGAAAAAGAGAAAAGAGGGGAGGGAGTGGGAAAACAAAAAAATAAAAAAGTAAAAAAATTTTTTTTTTACCAAAAAAAATTTCAAAATGGATTTTAAAACCAAACCCTAACCCCAAAAATAACTAATTTGGCACCACCACCACTACTGGCACTACCACCACTACCACCACCCACTACTGGCACTACCACACTACTGGCACTACCACCACTACCCGGCACTACCACCACTACTGGCCTACCACCACTACTGGCACTACCACCACTACTGGCACTAAACCCCCACTGGCACTACCACCACTACTGGCACACCACCACTACTGGCACTACCACCACTACTGGCACTACCACCACTACTGGCACTACCACCACTACTGGCACTACCACCACTACCACTACTGGCACTACCACCACTACTGGCACTACCACCACTACTGGCACTACCACTCCCACTGGCACTACCACCACTACCACTCCCCAACCACTACTGGCACTACACCACTACTGGCACTACCCCCACTCTGGCACTCCCACCACTAACTACCACTACTACTGGCACTACCCCCCTACTGGCACTAACCACTACGGGCCACCACCACTCCCCTACTGGCACTACCACTACTACTGGCACTACCACTACTACGGGCCCTACCACCACTACCACTACTACTGGCACCACCACTACCACTACTACTGGCACTACCACTACCACCGGCACTACCACCACTCCCAAAACCTTACTACTGGCATTTTCCACCACTACTGGCATTACCACTTCCACTGGCACTACAACTACTACTGGCATTACCACCACTACTGGCACTACCACCACTACCCAACATCACTCCCAGTAAAATACCACAATCAACCACCACCACCCCCACCAACATCACTCCCAGTACAACTACCACAATCAACCACCCCACCTTCACACCTCCCCACAACTCACAGCAACTGAATGACCACACATTCTCTGTCTCTTGCTCAATAATATAAACCCCAATGTATATTTATGTCTTATTTCACAATCCAGGCTCCCTCCGTAACTGCCACCTTGTTACTAGTCATTTTTTTTCTCTAAGTTCCGGAGAATTGATTTGTCGTGTGTACTCACCTACTTGTACCACCTAGTTGTTGTTGCAGGGGTCGATACTCAGCTCCGGGCCCCCGCCTCTTCGCTGTCCGCTACTGGGTCTGTTCTCCCTGCTCCATGAGCTTTATCATACCTGTCAAAACAGTTGGTTCCCGCCTCCACTATATCGTTCGCTAGACTATTCCACTTCCTAACTACTCTATGGCTGAAGAAATGCTTCCTAACATCCCTTTGACTCATCTGAGTCTTCAGCTTCCAGTTGTGCCCCCTTGTTTCTGTGTTCCCTCTCTGGAACATCCTGTCACTATCTACCTTGTCGATTCCCGCAGTTTTTTTGCATGTCTTATCATGCTCCTCAAAACCCTTCTGTCCAGTGTTGTTAGTTCTATTTCCTTACGTGGAGTAGCTTCTGGGTCAGGGCCCCCCCCCGGCCCCGGGCCCAGCCAAGCCTGTGCCAGCCTGATCGGTCAAGCTGTTAGTGCCCCTTCCCCCCCGACCCAAAGTATGCCACAACCCCCTGATCAGGAACTGCAGAGGAAACTGTTGAGGTCCGTCATGAAAACAAGAGGGGTTGTTTGTAACACCTTTATATCTGAAGGGCGTTGAAGAGTCGTGGTCCCTTAACACTTCTTGAATTCTCAGTATACTCATCACTGCCCTGTTTTTCATTGAGGTATCCTGCACCGTCTGCAGTACGTCAGATTATGCTCCAGACCGCACTAAATCGTCGACGTTTGCAATAAAATAACGTCTTATCACTTTTTTTTATATATTTCATATTTTTTTTTAAAATCATAAAAATATGTTTTACTGTTTATTTCAAGTTGCAGATGGTGCAGCTTGGTACCAATCCTCCGGTATCTTCTAGGTGTAGATTATGATGTATCTTTCTCGCCTACGTGCTAAAGGGGTACAGGTCAAGGACTTTTCAGTGCTCCCAAATTTAGGTGCCTGACTGAGGTTATACGAGTTATGAAAGGTTTCTCTCAAATTTTTTAGCTCGGTAATTTCACCTGTCTTAAAAGGGGAAAGTTAGTACACAAATAATCCAGCATCTCTTGTTCTGAAGGTTCTTGTATCCAACATATTTGTAGTTGCGATAACAACATTGTTGTGTTCTTGCGTGAATCTGACATTATCACTCCCAGGTCTCTCAACATTTAACTTACGTTCTATTGAGTAGTTTGAGTTTTTTTTGTACCCATGTTTTTTTTTTTTTCCTCCATTTCTGTGATGAAGGTTGTTTTCCCCGAGACGAATATTAACAACGTTGAATGTTATGTTATGTTGTTCAGGAAGTGGTAAAACCCCTCTGACTCTGGAAAAGAACGCTTGTGTATAGTTTAGGAGATTTATGGGGAAAAAGTCTCGCTATAAAAGGTTTCTGAAGTCTTGAACCCATCTGTGGCTTCCCGTGTAGAACCCAGGTCGCCCGTCCTCATTCACTGCTTATTCACTTTGAATGAGGTTGGTGAACCACTGCTTGTTCACTCAAAAGTGAGGGTTTAACCACTGAACCAGGAACACCAACGAGACAACCTGTCTGGATAATATGTGAAACATTCTAAATGATATGCGAACAATGACACAAAATCTAAGACTTCCAACTCACCCAGCACCAAAACCAATGTATTTAAATATTGGAATATATCGTAAAATACTGACAAATTATATGGAAAATTTATGCCCGGGTTTTTGGGATATTTTATTGGGAAAACGTTTCGCCCACCAGTGACTTACCAGTTTGATGTAAATGGTTTAACAGACCCGAAAGTTGAAGAATGTCCCGGGAAAAAGGGAACGTTTCGCCCTCAATTACCAAACTTATTGTGGTAACAAACAGCGAATTGAATCTTTTCATAGACGACACAATGCATAAAGGAACAAGTATATACTGTGGAATTATATCGACGCATAAGGCGCACCTTTTTTTCCCAAATCTTGGAAAATCAACCTGCGCCTTATATGCTCAAGGTCAAAAGTGAGCTTTGGGTTAAGTTTTAGTCAAATAAGATATTTAACCCATTGAATATAATTACTGATTTAACGTTAGATACTTATGTCGTGCGTCTTATACCGGAAAATACTGTAATTAAAAAGGCGAGAGAGCGAAAATGAACAGTAAAGGGAAGGAAGAGAAGATTTGACTGTCAGACTAAATGACAGAAAGCAAACCACCCCAAGTCATCCGTTGACAGCTAGCTCAGACCATCCACACGCACGCTGGTCGCACAAAACCACCAGATTAGGTTTAATGTGGTAACCAGTTCCTGTGTCATATGACCTGTCCAGGTCACCCCGCAGCAGTGGCGACACCTGTACTGGTGATATTGAGGTTATGTTTGAGTGAGAGGGCAGGGAGGGGAGGCAGGGAGGAAGAGGCTCAGGGAGGGAGAGGCATGGAAGTGAGAGGCTCAGGGAGTGAGAGAGGCAGGGAGAGTGTGAAAGGCAGAGAGAGTAAGAGGCTCAGGGAGAGTGAGAGGCATGGAAGGAGAGAGGCTCAGGGAGAGTGAGAGGGGCAGGGAAAGAAAGGGAGGCTCAGGGAGAGTGTGAGAGGCAGGGGGGTAAGAGGCTCAGGGGAGAGAGGGGGGAAGAGTAAGAGGCCCAGGGAGTGTGAAGGCAGGGAGTTAAGGGGGCTCAGGGAGGAGAGAGGCGGGAGAGGGGGAGAGGGCTCAGGAGAGTGAGAGGGCAGGGAAAAAGGGGGTCAGGGAGAGTGAGGGGGGAAAAGAAAGAGGCTCGGGGAGGGGAGGGGCTCGGGGAGAGTGGGGAGGCTCAGGAAGAGTAAGAGACTCAGAGATGAGAGTTCAGGGAAGTAAGAGCCCCGGGGAGGGGAGAGGCTCAGGGAGAGTGAGGGCCCAGGGAGGTAAGAGGCCAGGGAGAGTAGAGGCTCAGGAGGTGAGAGGCAGGGAGGTAAGAGGCTCAGGGAGGTGGAGGGCGGGAGAGTAAGAGGCTCAGGGAGGTGAGGGCTCAGGTAGTCTTGGGTTGTTCACCATAAGGGAGACTTGCGGTTTGTTATTCTTCATTACTGAGGAGGATATTTTTTGCTTCATCACTCCTGTTGCAGTTTTAACTTCATCAGCAGTCTCCCACCAAGGCAGGGTGGGCCACCAAGGCAGGATGGCCACCAAGGCGGGGTGGCCACCAAGGCAGGTGGCTCAAAAAGGGAAAACTTTAATCATCACTCACTCCACGTCTTGCCAGAGGCGTTCCTACACTAACAATTATAAAACTGCAACATTAACACCCTCCTCCCGAGTGCCGGCACTGTACTTCCATCTCCAGGACTCAAGTCCGACCTGTCGGGTTTCCTGAATTTCCTTTTGCAACATTCACAACCCATGCTTCACACCCATATAAGAGTGTTGGTATAACTATACTTTATACATTCCCCTTTTTTACTTCCATGGGCAAAGTTCTATGTCTCCACAGACTCCTCAGTGCACCACTCAAACCCTTTTTCCTCATCAATTCTATGATTCACCTCTCATCTTTCATAGAACCATCTGCTTACACCTCCACTCCATACATTCACCTCCTCCATACTTCCCTTCCAACCTGATATCCCAAACTTCCGTTACCTATTTTTTTTTTATCCTCATCACCTTACTCTTTCCTATATTCACTATCAATTTTCTTCTTTACACACCCTACCAAATTTAATCACCAACCTCTGCAACTTCTCTTCAGAATTTCCAAAAGCACAGTGTCATCAGCAAAGACCAACTGTGACAACTCCCCCCCCGAATATATTCCTTATCTTTTAACCCACACCTCTTCCCCAAAAACCGAGCATTTACTTCTCTTACAACCCCATCTATAAATATATTAACAGCCACAGTGACATCACACATCCTTGTCTAAGGTCTACTTACAGAAATAATCTCCCTCTCGCCTACACTCTAACGGCCTTACCCCTTTGTAAAAACTATTCACTGCTTTTAACCTACCTCCTGTCCCCTACACCTGCAACACCTGCCACATTGCCCTCTATCCACCCCATTATACCTTTTCCAAATCCATAAATGACAAAAAAAACTTTTTTCTTTTTTCTAATACTGTTCACCTATATGTTTCATTGCAAACAATTTTGGGCTAAAACCCCCCCACCCTCCTTAAAGCCTCCTTGTTCATCTGCTATCCCACTCTCCGTCTTATTCTTAATTATTTCAATAATAACTCTACCATACACTTTACCATATACGCAACACACTTATTCCAGTATAATTTTTGAATTCTTTGTCACCTTTGCCTTTATACAAAGGAACTATGCATGTTCTCTGCCAGTCCATATGTACCTTCCCCCTTTTCCCATACATTTATTAAATAAAAGCACCAACCACTCCAAAACTATATCCCCACCTGCTTTTAACATTTCTATCTTTATCCCATCAACCCCAGCTGCTTCACCTCTTTCATTCTACTCACTGCCCCAAAGCACTTCCCCACACTCACAACGGGTTTTTTCCTCACCCCTATAAGATGTTATTCCTCCTTGCCTTATACAAAATCACAGTTTCCCCTATCTTCATCAACATTTAACAGCCTCAAAAATTTTCCCCTCCATCTTCCCGATACCTCTAACTTTCCATTTAATGATTCTCCTCTCCTTTTTTAACTGTCAAATCCATTCTTTCCCCTAGGCTTCCCCCTAAAAACTTTTCTTTTTTTCAACAAAATTTGTTGATAACACCCACCCACTCTCTTATTTGCTCTCTTTTACATTACTTCACCACTCTTTAACCTCTTTTCCTCCCCATATCTCCCCTCCTTGCATCACTTCTACTTTGAAAAACCTCTTATATGCTAATTTTTTTTCTCTAACTACTACTCTCTTATATCATCATTCCACCAATCGCTCTTTTTCCCCTTCCGCACCCACTTTCCTGTAAACACAAATTTCCCTTGCTGAACACACTACTCCCATACATCTTCGACCCCATTGCCTATACTCTCACTAATCTTCCCCCAATAGTTGTTATACCTTACCCTAACCCCCCTTTTTTTTAGCTTATAAACCTCACCTCTCTCTTACTTGCTGCTTCTATTTTCCTTGTACCCCATCTACCTTTACTCACTGTAGCTACAACAAAAAAGGGATTTTGATATATCTGTGGCCCCTCTATAAACATGTACATCCTGAAGTCTACTCAACAGTGTTATATCTACCAATACGTAGCCCACAAACTACTTCATTACGCCCTGCATCATATAATATATATATATATATATATATATATATAAATATAATTTTAAATAAAAAAAAAAAAAAAAATCATAATAAATAGGTGATACAACAATATGCAAAACAAACACAGTATAAACAACGATACATTATTCCGAGCTTTCTTGATTTCTCACATTATCAAGGAACTGTAGAAATAACAGAACACCAGAAGGCTTATAAAGCTGAAATATGACTCACATATGACCCTTACTAAGGGTGGGAGTGTAGTGAATTTTATTATTATAATCAAAAGAAGCGTTTAAAACCACAAGGGTTATACAGTGGAGTGTAGTGAAGTTTTAAATAAAGTCACATATAAAAAAAATTGTCAGCCATGGTTTAAAATCCTAACATATTTTGTTCATTATAAATGAATCTTGTTTGTAAAACCCCAGAATCTATATTTCGTATTGCAGTCAATGTTTTTTTTCATTAATCTTGATTCAATTATATTTCGCTCAACCATGGACCTGTCTGATGCCACCTTCTCGGAATTCCAAAAAACAGTTAAGTGGTTAAAATCTCTCACATAAACATTAACCTCTTGTCCAGTTCAAATGCTAACATGTATACACACGCATATGCATATGCACACGTATACACACACATACATATGCATAAGCATGCATCTTCCCCACGTATGCCAGCAAAAATACAAATGCAATTTTCCATATGTAAATACGACTGAGTTAAACTCTCGACTATGTTACAAAGGTTCACAAGATTTACTGCGCAAGGAAAAATTTAATTTTTTTTTGTACATATCTGTTTTCTTATTGAAAAAAATGAAAATTAAATAGTGGCATTTTTTAATATTTTGTTGCAGTTTTTGGACCGTAGTGTCGGCGCGCCTGTGGCAAGACAATGGAATGAATGATGATGAAAGAGTTTCTTCTTTTTCGGGGCCCCCCTTCCTCGGTGAGAAGCGGCCGATGTGTTAAAAAAAAATTTAGAGGGTTTGGGTTTGAGTAAAACCTACCTAGTATGGGCCAGTAGGCCGCTGCAGTGCTCCTCCTTATATTCTTAAAGTAGAGAACAATGTTGCAGGTGTCTGGGGATCAACCCAGGACTTTTGAAAGCCTCTCAAGAAAACCCAAACAATGCTCCTCACGTTCTATGGATGTATACTTTATACACGTACTTGTAAAAATAAAGATTATTATTATCATTATTAATTATTATTAAAAATTATTTAAATTTTTATTATTATTTTTATTTGGTTAAAATTGAGTTTATGCCTTAAATTTTTGTGGTTTTCTCTAGTTTTGGGAAACCCAAACTTTTGGGAATCTTTTACTTTCTTCCCTTGACATGCTTGGTCAAGTCTGGGTTTTACATATAGAATTTTGGGGATTCTTCAAGGTTCGTGAGGTCCCTCTCAGGTTTGGTTGCTCTACGATATGTCCCCATCATTATTATTTTTGAAGAATCTGATTCTTTAAGACTACGGTGCAACTTGCTCCTGGGCTGGGGACTGATTACCTCATCTGCCACTGTCTCTTGTTTATATTTCTTCAGTCTTCATATTATGTCCATGTATTGTATTGATAAAGCCACTGCATGGCGAAACGTCTACAAGATACCCAGATGTTCCACGTGTCTAATTCATCATGTTATCAGTATGGAATACCACTGAGTTACAATGTTGCAAATTTATAGCCTTTGTTTTCAGTCTGTACTCCGTCTTCCTGTTTTCTTCCTCCCTAGTTAAATTTTTATAACTATGCCTTTTTTTCCGTGTTTTTCTCTGTCTTTATCTTCACTTTCACATCTACAAACACCGAAATGGAGGATTTAATTTTTTTTTGCACATACTTCACGTATATGAGGAAGAGTAGCGGCCACAGTACCTGACCCTTGTGGAACCCACGGGACACCTCTTCCATCCTGATACTTAAGAAATTAGACTCCTGGGCAAAATTTGGGCATCTTTATTCGGGAAAACGTTTCGCCAACCAATGGCTTCCCCATCTGTCGGCAGTGTATAATCTGTCTCCACGAATATGCTTCACTTATCAACTCCAGACTGAGAGACTGATTACCTCAAATTTTTCCCCATCCCCCCTTTTTAATTCTCTGTTTTGGGACGGGAAGAAGCCACTGGCTGGCGAAATGTTTCCTCAAAGATTCCCAAATGTTGCACAAGTGTCTCATCTTCATCACCCTTATACTTCATCTCTGACAGTCACAATGTGTTCTATCATTCAAGTATTCCTTAAACCAGATTGGTAACTTTCCTGCTTCCACAACCTGATTCTGGCAACTTTCCTGCTTCCCCAACCTGATTCTGGCAACTTTCCTGCTTCCCCAACCTGATTCTGGCAACTTTCCTGCTTCCCCAACCTGATTCTGGAAACTTTCCTGTTTCCCCCCAACCTGATTCTGGAAACTTTCCTGCTTCCCAACCTGATTCTGGAAACTTTCCTGCTTCCCAACCTGATTCTGGCAACTTTCCTGCTTCCCCAACCTGATTCTGGCAACTTTCCTGCTTCCCAACCTGTTTTGGCAACTTTCCTGCTTCCCCAACCTGATTCTGGCAACTTTCCTGTTTCCCCCAACCGGGATTCTGGCAATTTTCCCCGCTTCCCCAACCTGATTCTGGCAACTTTTCCTGCTTCCCCAACCGGGATTCTGGCAACTTTCCTGCTTCCCCAACCTGATTCTGGCAACTTTCCTGCTTCCCCAACCTGATTTTTGGCAACTTTCCTGCTTCCCCAACCTGATTCTGGCAACTTTCCTGCTTCCCAACCTGATTCTGGCAACTTTCCTGCTTCCCCAACCTGATTCTGGCAACTTTCCTGCTTCCCCAACCTGTTTTTGGCAACTTTCCTGCTTCCCCAACCTGATTCTGCAAATTTCCTGTTTCCCCCCCAACCTGATTCTGGCAACTTTCCTGTTTCCCCCAACCTGATTCTGGCATTTTCCTTTTGCTTCCCCAACCTGATTCTGGCAACTTTCCTGCTTCCCCAACCTGATTCTGGCAATTTTTCCTGCCCCCCCAACCTGATTCTGGCAATTTTCCTGCCCCCCCCAACCTGATTCTGGCAACTTTCCTGTTTCCCCCAACCTGATTCGGGCAACTTTCCTGTTTCCCCCAACCTGATTCTGCCAACTTTCCTGTTTCCCCAACCTGATTCTGGCAACTTTCCTGTTTCCCCCAACCTGATTCTGGCAACTTTCCTGCTTCCCAACCTGATTCTGGCAACTTTCCTGCTTCCCCAACCGGGATTCTGGCAATTTTTCCTGTTTCCCCCAACCTGATTCTGGAAACCCCTTTCCGGTTTCCCAACCTGATTCTGGCAACTTTCCTGCTTCCCCAACCTGTTTCCCTGGCAACTTTCCTGCTTCCCCAACCTGATTCTGGAAACTTTCCTGTTTCCCCCAACCTGATTCTGGCAACTTTCCTGCCCCCCCAACCTGATTCTGGCAACTTTCCTGCCTCCCAACCTGATTCTGGCAACTTTCCTGCTTCCCCAACCTGATTCTGGCAACTTTCCTGTTTCCCCCAAACCTGATTCTGCAACTTTCCTGCTTCCCAACCTGATTCTGGCAACTTTCCTGTTTCCCCCAACCTGTTTCTGGCAACTTTCCTGTTTCCCCCAACCTGATTCTGGCAATTTTTCCTGCTTCCCCAACCTGATTGGCAACTTTCCTGCTTCCCCAACCTGATTCTGGCAACTTTCCTGCTTCCCAACCTGATTCTGGCAACTTTCCTGCTTCCCCAACCTGATTCTGGCAACTTTCCGTTCCCAACCTGATTCGGGTTTTCCCCCCAACCAGGAAATTTTCCCTCCCCCCCCAAACCAAAGGGTTTTCCTGTCCAACCCGTTTCTAACTTTCCCTTCCCAATATTTTTTCCTTTTTTTTTTTTTTTTTTTTTTTTTTTTTTTTTTTTTTTTTTTTTTTTTTTTTTTTTTTTTTTAGTCTATTAGTTTTTTAAACCTGATAGACATTCTCATTGCCGAGTCCAGATTCGATATATAATTATTGTTTACGTATATTCTAAATTATCAGCTCTCCCACTAGTATAATTTACCTAATTGTACGTGTAAGGTAACTGGGGGTTTTAAATTAAGAAACCCCTTACGTCTTATTTTTTTTAAATATTAAAGTCAGTTTTTCTACTTTCTAGCCTTCAGGCTGTTCACTTGTTTCTGATGATTTAGTGGAGTGTAAATAAATGGTTCAGAAAAACCGACAAGTTGATAAATTAGACATGTGCAACACAGGGCTTCGCCCGCCCTATACAAGAAGAATGGTGATCCGGGAAAGGGGTTTGAAGTAATCAGTCCATCAATCTTCAAGGGCTATGGTTCTATAGACTATCGCCGGGTCACCATTTGGAGAAGACCCGGGGCCCGGGGTTTTACCGGCGATCCTACAACAACAACAAACCTACTTTGGAAAGTTTGTCACATGCAGCATTTTCCACTCAGCTACAAAGATGAACTCAAAGTTCCAGGAATGAAACATGTAAGTAAATTTATTTTCTTCGTTTATACATGGTTACAATCATGAACAAATTATAACGCAATGAACACTTCACTAGTCTACACCCAGTCACTAGTCCACATTACAGTTTTGACTGGGTGAGACTAGTGAAGTGCATTCGTAATTGTTCATGATTTTAACCATGTATAAACGTAAGTAAATTCTTACATGTTTCATTACCTTTTTAACTTGTGATTAATTACCTTTGTAGCTTGTTAGTTCATTACCTTTTTTAACTTGCTCAGCTATCATACTTTGGGGTCCAGTCCCCGGGCCCATACCTCTGAAATCTTTTGACTACGCCCACAGGATGGGTATGGGGTGCATAATAAAGATATCAAACTAACAACTAACACCTGACCTAGCATTCTCCACCTGACCCAGCATTCTCCACCTGACCCAGCATTCTCCACCTGACCCAGCATTCTCCAATTGACCTAGCATTCTCCACCTGACCCAGCATTCTCCACCTCACCCAGCATTCTCCACCTCACCCAGCATTCTCCACCTGACCCAGCATTCTCCACCTGACCCAGCATTCTCCACCTACCCAGCATTCTCCACCTACCCAGCATTCTCCACCTACCCAGCATTCTCCACCTCCCACCCAAAAGCATTCTCCACCTCACCCAGCATTCCCACCTCACCCAGCATTCTCCACCTCACCCAGCATTCTCCACCTGACTCCATCCTATAAATATTTCCTCATACCTTTTACCCAGGTAGATCTGTTTGTGACTTGATCCCCACTGCGTGGGCGAAACGTTGTCAATAAAGGATCACTTTAACTGCTTAAGTGTTTATATTTCCATTGTGTCGGTATTTTATACCATTTATTTCTCTGTATTTGACTGAAGAAGACTACCGTGTAGGAGAAACGTTTCAACAATAAACACACCAGACTGTTGCACACGTGTCTTAATTTTCCCAGCTTATTTTATACCATTTTCAACACATGTGAACCCTGGGTTCACCCAGTGTATGTTGTTCACACCCTGGGTTCACCCAATGTCTACACCCTGGGTACACCCAGTGTATGCTTTTCTACACCCTGGGTTCACCCAGTGTATGCTGTCTACACACTGGGTTCACCGTGTATGCTGTCTGCACCCTGGTTCCCCACCAGTGTATGTTGCCCACACCCTGGGTACACCCAGTGCATGTCTACAAACTGGGTACCCCCAGTGTATTTCTAAAACCCTGGGTACACCCAGTGTATGTTGTCTACACCCTGGGTTCCCCCAGTGTATGTCTACACCCTGGGTACATCCAGTGTGTTGTCACACCCTGGGTTCACCCAGTGTATTTTCACACCCTGGGTTCACCCAGTGCATTTTGTCTACACCTTGGGTAACCCAGTGCATGTTGTCTACACCCGGGGTTCAATTTTTGCAAAAAAGGGAAATTTTTCACCCTGGGTTCACCCAGTGCATGTTGTCTACACCCTGGGTACACCCAGTGCATGTTGTTTACACCCGGGGTTACCCAGTGCATGTTGTCTACACCCGGGGTTTCACCCAGTGCATGTTGTCTACACCCTGGGTTCCCCCTAGTGCAGGGGTTGTTTCTACACCCTGGGTACCCCCAGTGCATGTTTTCACCCTGTACACCCAGTGCATGTTGTCTACACCTGGGTACACCCAGTGCATGTTGTTTACACCCGGGGTTTCACCCAGTGCATGTTGTTCACCCTGGGCCCCCCAGTGCATGTTGTTTTACACCCGGGGTTTCACTCCAGTGCATGTTGTCTACACCCGGGGTTTCACCCAGTGCATGTTGGGGGTTCACACCCGGGGTTTCCCCCAGTGCATGTTGTCAAACCCCCCTGGGTACACCCAGTGCATGTTTTTCACACCCGGGGTTTCCCCCAGTGCATGTTGTCTACACCCTGGGTACACCCAGTGCATGTTGTCTACACCCTGGGTTCACCCAGTGCATGTTGTCTACACCCAAGGGTGTATGTTGTTTGGTTTAATTTTTTTTAAAAATTTAAGTAATTTTTTAAAATTCCCCCTCAGGGAACCCTGGTTCCCCCATTCTAGTTGCCCCTGGGAAACATTTACAAGGGGGCACCATTTTGTTGTCAAGGGGGAAAGTGAATGTGTTAGGGGTAAAGTTTTGCAATGGGAAAAACCTGAGTAACTTAAAGGAAATATCAGTTTGTAGAGTTTTAATACACAAAAAAGTTTTTTTTAAAAAAACTTGACGACGTTTGAACCTTAATGGTCCATGTCGGATTGAAACGCGCCATAATTTTTTTTTCAGCGGTTATTTGTGTTCAAAGGGGTTTTGAAGCCCGACAAGATTTCTGTACCATTTACACGACATCTATCAGTCACTGACTTTCTTGTCCTTGTGTATTGTTCCAGTCAAGGTATTATGCCTTTTTATTCTTTATAACTTTAAGGTTGAACTGGATGTAGTGTTGTGTTGGTAAGAGTTGAGGATGAAATACCTGGGCGTGATGATAACGCGCCCAAAATAACGTGAGTCATGTTACAGGGGTGGGATGATAACGCCCCCAATATAACGTGAATCATGTTACAGTGGATGTGATGATATATACAAAACCTTCAAAGTCCATATATTTCTTAGCTAGTATTGACCCTCTTTTATCACTAAAGTATATAACTATGACCATAATTTTTAAGGGGTGGACCGGTAAGCCAGCAAAAGGCCTCGTTCATGACCAAAAGCTCCAGCTGTGAGTCATCAAAAACCCGCGTCAGGAAACACTTTCTTGTTTCCTGACGAACTACCTGAGCAGGTGGGAGTGTTGTTCATGGCAAAAAGGTAGAATTTAAGCATAGCCTCAAAGGTTTCCTTGGAATCCTTCCCAGACTTTTCCCCAAATTTCCTGACTACTCTATGACTGAAGAAATACTTCCTAACATCCCTTTGACTCATCTGAGTCTTCAACTTCCAATTGTGCCCCCTTTTGTTTCTGTGTCCCATCTCTGGAACATCCTGTCTCTGTTCACCTTGTCAATTCCTCACAGTTTTTTTGTAAAATTTATCATGTCTTCCCTAACCCTCCTGTCCTCCAGTGTCGTCACCCCCGATTTACCTTAACCTTAACTTTTCTTCGTAGGACATTTTTCCCCCTTAGCTTTGGGACTAGTCTTGTTGAAAACCCTTTTGCACTTTCTCAAACTTGACGTGTTTGGGACCAGGTGGGGCCCCAAACTGGTGCTGTCATACTCCAATATGGGCCTGACGTACACGGTTTACAGAGTCGTGTGTGTGGACCCAATTAATATTTGCACTAAATAACTCAATTTAGAGTTGTGACCTGGTGGGGACTATGAATTGCTCATTACTTTGTAACTTGTTCATGATTGAAAACCATATAGTGTAGATGATTCATTATCTTTGTAACTTGGTCATGAATATGCCCAGATCTCCCCAATTCATTCCCTTTGTAACTTGTTCAGCTATCAAAACTTTGAATCGGGCTAACCTCTGTAATCCTTTTGACTACCCCCCACGGGGGGTGGGGTCAAAAGATATTAAAACTAACTCTGATAGAACAGTCTATTAATGTGGTGAACTGTTAAAGGGCCCATTGGGCAGTACTCTCAGCAAGGTGCGGGGCACTTTAGTTTAACTAGTTAGTTTGGACATCTTTATTATGCATCCCATACCCATCCTGTGGGTGGTAGTCAAGGATTACAGAGGTACATAATGGGTCCTGGGACTGGACCACAAATTTTTGATAACTGAACAAGTACTATCTGTGCAAATCATGTGTGGCCAGTTTCCAAATACGTACACACAAGCAGTTGCCCAATTTCGACAGCAATAGGAAGATGACCAGGAACTTATTTGTAGCTTGATGGGAAAATTATTTATTTTCTTTCAAACCAGCACTGTTGCCAGCAGGTCCTGCACACTTCTGAAACAATACTGAACAACAGTCAGAATTAAGGGACTTTTGTATGGGGTTGGCAGATCAAAAAAGGAGGACTGAGCAGCTGAGTCAGCATGTTCATTACCCTAAACATCAGCATGTCAAAGGGACACTATTGGTACATTAAGTCAAAGCTTTTCTGCTCCCTTTATCATTATGTATATACTTACAATTATTGTTTTTAATTCTGATCACATCACATCACAATCTTTTTTTGTTAAGGGGGTTTAAGCCTATTGAATACACAAACTTTAATTCAAGGTACCATTTTTGCCACCAGATATGAATACTTTAATCCTAAAATACGGATTAAAAGTAAATTCTCAGCATGTATATATGAAAAATGAAATATACCTCTTAGTGTATATCCTGTCACACATTCTTAGTAAAATATTTCCCCTAAGAGACCTATTTCAATCATCTACGGTATAACATCCATTTTACTTTCCAAAATAATTATACCCTTTTTTAAAGTATCTTAAGACTTCGCCTTATTTCTCACTGCTTAGCCTAAGTACAAATAACAGTTCAAAAGTTTCTACTTGCCTTTTAAGTTACATGTAACAGCCTGACTTAGTGGTGGGGAAATACACTGCCCTTTTACTTTGGGAAAGGGTGAGTGGGGGAGATAATACAGTTCTGAGGGTTATTTGAATTGTAATGTTTGCACATTTCTGGCAAGACAGCAACTGACCAAGGGATGATGAATGTACATCCTTTTTGGATCACTCTACCTTTGGTGAAAAAAAGGAAATGTGATACAAGAAAAACAATCACATTGTGAATCAATGGCATATAATACCTGGAGACAATTCCATCAGTCCAGTGTTCATAATCACAATTCACTGCTTTAGAAACATTCTCAAATTATCTTACATTACAACCATCCAACTTTTAAAATTTCCTTAAAAATAAATTTCCTTTTTTTTCCAAAAATACTTCCCATTAAATTTTTTTAAATTATACAACAAAATTTAATATCAATACCCAACTTGCTACACAAAAACCCAAATTTACTCATATAAAAATCATAATCATAAAAAAAAACTACGTTTTATTTATTTCTTTTTTGTTTTCTGTATGTAAAACTATATTTATTCTCTATAAAATGTATTTTTTTTAATACTTTTGGGTGTCTGGAACGGATTAATTGGAAAAAATTGGCAGTTTTTGTCGGACTCTCTGAACCAATTAAAGACTAAAACCCCAGGTTCCACTGTATAAAATTATACAGCACACAAACTGTAAAAATGAATACTAAATGAAAATTTCACTGCCTCTTACCTGTCAAGAGGCTAAAGCAAAATTCTAGCAGCTTCAAATCTTGCAGGAGAAAGCTGGTAGACCCCACATGTGAGAGAATGAGTTTTGATGATCAGTGTGTGCAGTATAAAAAAATCCTGCAGCACACAGTGCAGAGAAAAAGAAATTGACTGTGTTTTTGGTTTAAAAAAGAGACTTTGTGGTGTATTTTCGTATGGTATTTATGGTTGTATTCTCGTTTCTTCGTCTCGTTTGATAGAATGGAAGATATATTACAGAAATAGAGATGATTTTCAATGGTTTAAAGAAATAAGTAGCTTGAAATTGCTTCAAAGTAGCGGAAATTTCAATTTTGCCGATGTTCAAGAGTAAACAAATCATGTTAAGCGCCCAGTACATGTCAACTGGTGGGTCAAATATGCATTCACGAATGCACTGATATTATTATACAATTATTACAATTATGCAGTAGTCTGAATAATGGTAAATCTTCAAAAAAAATTTTTTTTTTTTGAGTTAATAAAAATTCAAAATGAAAAGCAAGTGTAATATAAGAGGGGCCTGGAGATGTGATTTTAGTGACTCACGAAATCGTAATGACACGATTGCAAACAAACACATACCACGGGTGGGGTTCGAACCCGCGGTCAGAGAGTCTCAGAACTCCAGACCGCCGCGTAAGCCACTGGGCCAGCTAGCTTCAATAAGATTCATCCAACTAGGTATATTTCTACACCATAGGAAAGTTAGCATAGGCACCACTGTGTCCGTCACGGCCATGCTAGCTGGAGATTTGTCTGTAAAACTTGCATTTGTGGACACAGTGGTGCCTATGCTAACTTTCCTATGGTGTAGAAATATACCTAGTTGGATGAATCTTATTGAAGCTAGCTGGCCCAGTGGCTTACGCGACAGTCTGGAGTTCTGGGGACTCTCTGACCGCGGGTTCGACCCTCCACCCGTGGTATGTGGTCTTGATGACTTTAGTGCCAGGAATGTCTGTAATGTTTATGCTGGACCCTGGTTGTCAGTCGACAATCAAGACCACGTATGAAAACTAAATCGAACAAATGGGTTTTTCGAACCGATTTGTTCGACAACTGAGGTTCCACTGTATTTCCTTTCAAATTTAAGCATGGTTTGAGTGTGCCACAAGGGCATTGATCCCCAGAACCATAAACACACATAGCCTGACATCAATAAACAGAAGAATGGACAGACTCAACTGTAGTCGTGGGTAGTACGCCCAGTGCTGTAAGCATCTACCCTATAAGAGTTAAGATATTTTACAACCAGCACTGCTTTGACATGGTTGTATTAGTGGCCACCAACTGTGATCCTAATGTTTCAACATCCTAATAAAACTCATTGCTGAATGGTTACAGCACTGGGTGTACTACCTGCATAAACAATGGTTCAAGTCTCTGTCAATTCTTGTGTTTATTCATTGACAGTCGTTCATTATCTTGGTTTTATAACCTGTCAAATTTTAAAAATGTAATACAGGAGGGCCCTGCTTTACAGCGCTTCACTAATGCAGCAGTTTTCAATTATACCCATTCTTCATTTATTCAGACTTCCCAAAATAAATACATTCAGCTAAGGATGAAAATATTTTAAGGTAAGTAATGTGTTACCGTATATGCATTTTTAGGCCTAGCTCTATTGCTCACTTCATATATGATAATGTAAATATGTTATCAGGCTTTAATATGCATTTTTAATTAAAAAGGCTATGTTACACTTTACAATGATTTCTGCTTTACAGCAGTAGCCTGGAACCTAACCTGCTGTATAAGCAGTGCCTTCCTGTAGGTGAAAATAAGATTCAAGAGTCAACATGTGCTACCCCATACTTCATGAGAACTAACATTCACTAGTAAATAACATACACTTAAATAAACCACTAGTGGCAAAAAAATGTGTATGGACACCTTTCAACACTACCACTAGGAACATAATATTGTGGCTGGTACACAGTGCAAACTTCTCTACTTGACTCGCATCTCTTAATTCTTCCAGGCGTGTCCCATCTGAGCCTAGTACTCTCCTCCCTGCTGCTTCCCAACTTAGGCTCATAGGTTTTATTTGAATACAATTCATCCCGTGATGGAACATGGCATGGAAACAGCTCACTTTTGTTCCTATAATACGATTCATATGAAGTACCTTAGCCATACACTGCTTGTACCCACAATATAATAAATCTTACGTAGAATAGTGTAGCAACTTACTGTGCACATTTCCACACCAACTATTATATAAAACAGTTCAAAAGGTGTTCCCATTCTGTAACTAGAATAGTATAGCAGCACAGTGGGTGTTTCTACACTTTTCATAATGGTATAGCAGCACACAGGTGTACTCACACTATTATATAGAATATTGTAGCAGCTGTTCTAACACCATATAGAATAGTATTAATTTTGAGGTCACTTATCTCAAAAAAATTGGCAAAAACTTAAGTGAGTATGTTTTGTGCCTTTCAATAGGAGCACTAGTTTATAACTATAAAAGATAAATTAGATACAATTAAACTATGCCTACACATGTAAATATTAACCCAGGACTAATGGACCAACGCATCCATAATTTGTCATTTATTTATTTCAAATTCCAAGAAAATGTATAAAATAAAAAAATATATATCAAATCTGCAAAAAAGCAACGAGATTTTTTTTAATTGAATAAATAAATGAGTAAAGCCTTCAGAAGATATGAATGTTGTTGTCTGGCAGCACACAGGAATGCTACTCTAACCAGGCAAGCACTCGACCATATGTCCACCAACCTCTTTCCCATCAAAGTTTCAAAGGAATTGTGTCAAAAGAATTATAGTAACTTTTTCTTGTATTTCAATACCTTAAAAAATATTACTAGCACAATAGCAAATATTAAAAACTTTTAATTTTATCTGGCTAAAGTGTATTATACCACAGATGATATTTCAATTCACAAGCTCAATAGCATAAATTAAGAATGTAAGAATTACAGTATCACCAATAATATATATATTAATATTTGTTACCACTATCTTAAATTAAATTATTGTTATTAAAGATCTTTTATTAAGTAAACTCATTTTGATTATCGTATAGACAGCAAAAGTACGAATCTCTGAAGTGAAAATATTAAATAGCAATATCAAGAATCTCGTATCTATACCACTGGGCCTTTACAGACATATTAAAGTGAGAAAAAGGAAACATATGGTCAAAAAAATTCTGAGATATGGAAAAATATATAATCAAACTGAACTGTAAAATATAAAAACCTAAATTCTGTAAACTTTTATTGTGCACATAGTAAAGGAACTCTCATGTACACTACTTCACTCATAGCTGAAAATATTCCTTTACAAATTGTTAAGTTGACAAAACCTTTCAGTATTCAACTCTAGGTACTTGTGCTAACCTTCCTCAACAACGACAGATGACATTCATAATGAGGTGATGAATTTAGAAATCTGCGGCACCTGGGTATCATTATTTTGAAGACATTCAACCAACAATGCCTCTCAAATCAAAATCAAGATACCCAGGTGTTGAGCATGTCTAATTCATCAACTTATCAGTATTATAGGACAGCCCGCATATACAGCACTTTCTCAGTGTTCCACGTTTTTGTTGGCTTCAAACTGATCAATTTTCCTTACATTCCAGTTGCGAGCAAGTCACAGGTGGGTGGAACATTGGCTCAATTGAAAGCCAACGAAAATGTGGAACACTGAAAAGATGCTTTACATGTGCAGCCCTCCTGTATAAACATTGATGTAATGACATATAATGATTACCTTGAGTATGCCATCCCGTTACTACTCTCAATGCTTCTTTGCTGCAAATGACCTATTAACTATGATGCCTCAGGAATGAACAAAATATACTGTATATTAAACCTATAACAATCTCAAAGTTACAAAGATAAATACTATAAATCACCAAGTGTTACCCCACCCCAAAGTGCCTTGTTATGGAATGACTGCAATGTGCAATGCTAAATATAAATAAAAATATATAAATAAAGTGACAAAAATAACTTGGAGAAAGATGGCATACAACTGACAGAATGGTTGAAATAGTAAAATGCAGAGGAAAACATTTATTGAGGTGTTTCACCTGTTGTACAGACAAAACGTAGTCTTAATAAAAGTTCTGATCTGCGTTTGTATCCCAGAAAAAAAAAATTAACTTTGGTGTGAAATGCATCTTCAGTCTTGCTTCATGAAGCCATCACCATGTAGTCTTATAACTGTATTAAACATTTTACAAATATATCACAAATTTAAGTTCGTATCTATCCTATATCCAGTATTACAATGAATCATCTTATCATAAGAAATAATATCAGTGAAAATCCTACCTCTTAACTACAAGTAATGGACCAATAAACCCACCATCTTTGAAAGTAGACGCACTGTTGTGGAGGCAGACCTCGGCAATATTTTTCACTCGCACTACAAAAAAAATAAGTCTTGGTTCCACACGTATCTAGTCAAAACTCGAACTATGTGAAAATGCTGGATCTTTCTACGTAATATACCAAGAACTGTTCAAAAATAGAACTAGTGATATAAGCATTGGCTTTCAATCTTCTATGAGAAGATTAGCCATTCTGAAAGCTCTCGCAGGAATTCTAGAATATTAATTCCTTTGACTCATTCTCAACCACAATATATTACATTATTGGTGTATTAAGTAAACCTGAACACACATTTTTCAATATTCTCCATATTTCAGTTTCACAGGTTGAGGCTATTGCAGTAGTTTAGCAAACACAAAACACTAACACGATCTATAACGACTAAGAGTGAAATAAAGAAAAATGCTATTAAATTACTTGGCCTTGAGCTTCCAACAGAGAACAGATCTATACACCTAGTCCACACATCATTCTTCATCACTGTCATCAGTAACTTCCTCATCAGTTGTATATTCAGAGTCCTCCCCGTCATCTTTACCCACGTCATTCTCATCATCATCTTCCTCATCACTTGAACATTCTTGCCACTGTGGGTGCTCTGTGGGGATCTCTCTGGCCTCTTTCACATCAAGTTTGATGTCTTGACTTTGATCCAACCCTAAATATGAATCTGATCGCAGGCAAACCTGGTATGTATAGATACCAGGTTTTTGGGGCGCAGTGAACTTGAGCTGAACTTCTTCGTGATCCACAAGATTTGTTATCTGTAAAGAAGAAGAACATTAAGTAAATACAGAACCTTTCTTAGTTTAAGGGACATTTAGAAAAAGCAATTATGAAAAAAATGTGAAACATCAGATCAATATTTAATTCTTGAGGTAATATGTGACAGAGGGTGCATGCTGTATCCAACAATAGTAGTATTCACCATTTCACTGTCCAAGTCTCTTGTTGAGATGATCTGATCATTTAGAAAGAAGAAAGGATGAAGCAAGATAGGTTCATCAAGAGATTGTACAGTGCTAGTCATGGCATTATGCCGCCCCTCCCCCACACACATACCAAAACACAAACCCATATAGTAGACCATCGTTTAACACTGTAGTTACGTTCCTAAAAATGCCGTGTCAGTCAAAACCGTGTTAGACAAACTGAAGAACTTATGGGAAAAATAGGGTTATGTTCCTGGGAGCTCCCAAAAAGCCAAACAATTTTTTTTTAGACCTCCAGATCTTACACAATAAAAGTGAATATGTAATTGTAGTGCATTGTAGTGATATATTACTTCTTAAGACTACAAATTCAATAGAAATAATAGTGTGGGATAGACTAGGATAGCCTAGGATAATGTGGGATAGGCAAGATAAAAGATCATTATGACAACAAAATATGGATCCCAGGTTATAACCTATTCAGATGCCGTGTCAGTCAAAACCGTGTTAGACAAACTGAAGAACTTATGGGAAAAATAGGGTTATGTTCCTGGGAGCTCCCAAAAAGCCAAACAATTTTTTTTTAGACCTCCAGATCTTACACAATAAAAGTGAATATGTAATTGTAGTGCATTGTAGTGATATATTACTTCTTAAGACTACAAATTCAATAGAAATAATAGTGTGGGATAGACTAGGATAGCCTAGGATAATGTGGGATAGGCAAGATAAAAGATCATTATGACAACAAAATATGGATCCCAGGTTATAACCTATTCAGATGCGACAGACTAAACAGACAACAAGGGGGGTTGGCCTGTATGTCATAGAGTCGCTCATTTGCTCAGAACTACTAAACACCTCAAATGATGTAGTTGAAGTTTTGGCGGTAAAGATTGAAAACCAAAACCTCGTTACTGTAGTGGTATACAAGCCTCAAGACGCAACTTCCCAGCAATTCCAGGAGCAGCTCTTGAAAATTAACCACTCTCTGGAAAATCTCCCAACTCCTGCCCCAAACATCTTACTACTAGATTTCAACTTGAGACACCTAAAATGGAGGAGTATAGCAAACAATGCTTTAACAGAGATCACCCCAGGAGGCAGCGCAGATGAAAATTCACACACACGAACTACTAAATCTCTGCACCAAATTCACCTTAAACCAGCAAATATTAGAGCCTACAAGACTAGAAAATACGCTGGACCTCATCTTCACTAACAACGATGATCTGATACGGAATATAACCGTATCAAAGACAATACACTCAGATCACAACATAATAGAGGTACAGACATGTATGTACAGGGCTCCTGACCAGCAAAATGTGATCAGTCATGAGGGTGTCTCCACAAAATTCAATTTTAATAACAAAAACATACAATGGGAACAAGTCAACCAAGTCCTAAATGAAACAAGCTGGGAAGATATCCTAAACAACACAGATCCAAACCTTTGCCTAGAAAAAATAAACTCTGTGGTTCTTGAGATCTGCTCAAGGCACATTCCATTAAGAAAAAGAAGAGAAGATGTAAACTAGAAAGAAAAAGACGCTCCCTATACAGACGAAGGTGAAGAGTCACAAAGCTGCTGAGAGGGGCCAATATATCTGAAATACGAAGGGAGGCACTGGTTAATGAAATTGCAAATATCGAATTTAAGCTGAAGGAATCTTACAGGAGACAAGAATTGCAGGAAGAACTAAAAGCCATAAATGAAATTGAAAAAAAAACAAAATATACTTCTTCTCTTATGCCAAATCTAAGGGATAAACAACATTCAGTATCGGGCCCCTGCTTAGGCGAGATGGGACATACACAGATGACAGCCAAGAAATGAGTGAGGAATAAAAGTCCCAATATGACTCAGTGTTCAGCGAGCCGCTGCCCAGACTAAGGGTCGACAATCCAAATGAATTCTTCATGAACAAGACCCAAAATTTTGTCATCTCAAAAATCACTGATATTATCCTAACACCACAAGACTTTGAAAAGGCAATAAATGACAGGCCCATGCACTCTGCCCCAAGCCCAGACTCAAGTAACTCCATGTTTATCAAGAACTGCAAGAAGTCCCCTGTCGCGTGCCTTCAGCATTCTATGGAGAGGTAGCATGGACACAGGGGTCATCCCACACTCACTAAAAACAACAGACAGCCCCACTCTACAAAGGTGGCAGTAAAGCAATTGCAAAGAACTACAGACCAATAGCACTAACATCCCATATCATAAAAATCATTGTAAGGGTTCTAAGAAGCAAGATCACCAACCACCTAGATACCCATCAGTTACACAACCCAGGGCAACACGGGTTTAGATCAGGTCGCTCCTGCCTGTCTCAGCTACTGGATGACTATGACAAGGTCCTGGATGCTGTAGAGGATAAACAAAATATAGATGTAGAATACACAGACTTTGCAAAAGCTTTCAACAAGTGTGACCACAGCGTAATAGCGCACAAAATGCGTAATAAAGGAATAACAGGAAAAGTTGGTAGATGGATCTATAACTTCCAGACAAATAGAACACAAAGAGTAATAGTAAACAGAGTAAAGTCTGAGGCAGCTATGGTGAAAAGCTCTGTTCCACAAGGCACAGTACTCGCTCCCATTCTATTCCTCATCCTCATATCTGACAGACAGAGATGTAAGCCATAGCTCTGTGTCTTCCTTTGCAGATGCCACCCGGATTGCCATGACAGTGACTCCCATCGAAGACACTACAAGACTCCAAGCGGATATAAACCAAATCTTCAAATGGGCCACTCAAAACAATATGAAGTTCAATGAAGAGAAATTTCAACTACTCAGATATGGAAAACGTGAGGAAATTAAAACTGTATCAGGGTATACGACAAATTCTAACCATACAATAGAGCGAAAAAGCAATGTGAAGGACCTGAGAGTGATAATGTCAAGAGGATCTTGCCTTCAAAGACCACAATAATGTATCTACCGCATCTGCTAGGAAAATGATAGGATGGATAATGAGAACCTTCAAAACTAGGGATGCCAAGCCCATGATGATTCTCTTCAAATCGCTTGTTCTCTCTAGGCTGAAATACTGCTGTACACTAACTGCCCCATTCAAGGCAGGGAAAATTGCTGACCTGGAGAGTGTACAAAAAACTTTCATGGCACACATAAGTACGATAAGGCACCTAAATTACTGGGAACGGTTGAAGGCCCTTGATCTGTATTCCCTGGAGTGCAGGCGAGAGAGATGCATGATAATACAGTGGACCCCCGGTGTTCGTCCTGCTCCAAACTCGACCTTTTATGTAAGTGTATTTTTTTAAATGCTTTTGTAAGTGTATTTTTGGGGGTCTAAAAGGACTAGTCTACTTTACATTATTCCTTATGGGAATAAATTTGTTTGGTAATGGCACTTGAACAGCATTCTGGAACGAAAAAATCACGAAAACCGGGGGTCCACTGTATACACTTGGAAAATCCTAGAGGGATTAGTACCAAACTTACACAAAAATCACTCCCTATGAAAGCAAAAGACTCAGCAGGAAATGCAACATTTACCCGATGAAAAGCAGGGGTGCCACGAGTACACTGAGAGAACACAATAAGTGTCCAGGGCCCAAGATTGTTCAACTGCTTCCCAGCATACATAAGGGGGATTACCAATAGACCCCTGGCTGTCTTCAAGAAGGCACTGGACAGGCACCTAAAGTCAGTACCTGACCAACTGGGCTGTGGTTCGTACATTTGCGTTCGGGCCAGCAGTAACAGCATGCTTGATCAGACCCTGATCCACCACGAGGCCTGGTCTCAGACCGAGCTGCAGGGGAGTTGACCCCCGAAACCCTCTCCAGGTAAAATCCAGGTAGTATTAAGAACCATACATTACTGATACTGTACAGTATTGTTTAAGTGTTCAACGAACAACGACACAGAGAACAATAATAATGATAATATTAAAAACAATAATAATAATAATCGTAACAATAGAAAAATGGCAAAATAACAACTTGCAAACAATTCAAGATACGAACAGCCTTCTGGAACGTAACTTGTTAGTAAGTTAGGGGGCGTCTGTACTCTTAGAGTACAACAGTCAGTTATTATTTGTTGTAATAGGAGACTAAGGAACCTTTATCTTCAACACACTCATCACAGAGGTCTGTAGAGGGCCCTGAACATTCATTAGGAAGGAGGGACTGAAGAAAGTCCTGGAGAAGTAGAAGAGAAGTGTACAAAATACTGTTGAAGATTGAGACACTTATGCAACATATGGGAATCTTTATTAAGGAAACATTTTGCCACACAGTGGCTTCATCAGTCCAATACAAAGCAGAAAGGTGTAAGGAGAGGAGTTTATCAGTCCCTAGGCCTGGAGTCGATGTGTTCAGTCCATCAATCTTGTAGAAAGTACAGCATAGGGCATAGACGTTGCTTATATACTGTAGTCAGGTGAGGCGAAGCAGGAGGCGGCGGGGTCATAGTGGTACCATCCACTAGTCGAAGTAGGTCTTCGTCCAAAGGTTGGACAAGTATTGAAGAATTTCTTGTATCAAGATCCCATTATGTTGCAGTGTCTGACAAAGTGATAAAAGGTTTTGAAAACATATGGGAATCTTTATTAAGGAAACGTTTCCTGGGTAGAAGACCACTTCTGAGAAGATGTTCTATGACCTGGCTGTAAGATATACTTTCGTTCTCCTTCAGGAGTGGGAATAGGCAGGATGAGCTCCAGCAAGTCAAACAAGCAGCCAATTTCCAGGGTACATCTCCATGCATTACAGCATTGTTGGGGGTAGGTAAGAGCTCTTTCACCATTAAGGAGTTATGCACCTGCTAAATGCACAGTAGTGGGGAGCTCACAGCTCTCAAGTGTTAACTTGGTAACACTGTTTGGGTACATCTGTCTTCTTGCTCTAATAGATAAAAGTACCAACTTTGAAAATAGGTAGATGATGTAGTTAAGAGTTCTTGGAAGAAATCATCTATACTTTCAGCAAATGCTCACTGATGTACTACTGCTTGAAGAAGGATGACCATTCCACAGCATATATTAAGGTTTTTTTTTCAACAAGTCGGCCATCTTCCACCAAGGCAGGGTGACCCAAAAAGAAAGAAAATCCCCAAAAAGAAAATACTTTCATCATCATTCAACCCTTTCACCACACTCATACATAATCACTGTCTTTGCAGAGGCGCTCAGATACGACAGCTGAGAATAGTCCCTCCCAGCTGTCACTATCCCAGACCCCCTCCTTTAAAGTGCAGGCATTGTACTTCCCATTTCCAGGTGGGTGTATTTAATTAGTTACAGGTGTGTTATGTAGTTTGTAGTTTTGCCAGAGTACCATTTGAGTAGCATCACTAACCTGGAGTACATGTACTTCATCATGCAGAGTATGAAAAGTGACCTATGTTCCTGCTGTTCTCGGGATTTTTTAGCAGACTTGGTATTCGTCTAGCTTGTTTGAAGCTCTTGTCGTCTAAATTAAAAAATTTGGTCCAGATCTGTGGGCCATATATCTCATGTAGGGGCAATGTAACTCACTGTGGAGGCTTCCCATGATTATAGTTAGGAGGAGGTCAAGAAGTATCTGGCATGGCATTTAACACAGAAATTGTCTTGCTTGTACAACAAGAGGATTGGGATAAAGTATCACAAGGGTGATTCGCAAATCATTCATGCATAGTTGAAGATGGAATAGAAGAATTATGATTAATATGAATACAATAATATTAATTACCTTTGGCTCACTATTCTTCTATCCACCAATGAGTTCAAGGGAAGATTTACCCACATACTAAAACAAATGACCTCAGGGCTACTAAAGGAATATACACAAGTGACCAACAGAAGAATGAAACGTGTGTGCAACACGTAGACAACTGTATAGTGGCTTTATCAATCCAATACAGAGAATAATACTGGGGATAGTGAAAATATACCTTGAGGTAATCTGCTCCTCAGCCTTCATGAATCTGCTGAAGACGGTGGAAGATGAGTAGTAATTGTCTGAAGTGCTCAATCCATGAGACAGAATAATTAAGACTATTGGACTAATTACCTTCCACGGCTGAAGGACTGATCACCTCAAACTACTGCATGTCTTCCACTATCTCCATCATAAGTCTCTGTATTGGAGTGATAAAGCTACTAGCTTGCAAAACTTCTCAACAATAAAGATAATCAAGTGATGCACTTGTCTTACTTATCTACGTGTCAGCTTTGTATACCCTAAATATATGACCAACCAACAGGAAGCTAAATGGCAGCCACAGGATCAAAACAATGCCAGAGCATGGTGGTTTGCTCAACCCAACCTAAATACACTGCCCAATCAAATAGTGGAGTGTGATGCAAGATCAACTGATTGATTCAAGTGGGGCCAGCATTGAACCAAATTAGTGTTGTCCACCCACGGGCCACAGCTCCACAGGCCTGCTCAATTTCCAGGCAGGAGAAAACAAGGAGTTTACAAGTAACCGTGCATGCCAAATATACAAGGCAGTGTTTAGTTTGGTTTCTACATGTCATGACCATCCCGAAGGAGCTGAAGTCCACCTAGTAAGCTATAACAGCAAAGACCATAATCCTCCCCCACTGGGTATGTAATGAATGTGCCATTAGAGGGAATAAAGACAATACTACTCACATTCATGTAGCAACAGTCTCAACCATTCTTTGTCATTATCCTTTTTTTTTTAATCATTAAAACTAATTTTTTTTTTTTTTTCAACAAGTCGGCCATCTCCCACCGAGACAGGATGACCCAAAAAGAAAATCCCTAAAAAGAAAATACTTTCATCATCATTCAACACTTTCACCACACTCATACATAATCACTGTCTTTGCAGAGGCGCTCAGATACGACAGCTGAGAATAAGTTCCTCCCAGCTGTCACTATCCTAGACTCCTCCTTTAAAGTGCAGGCATTGTACTTCCCATTTCTAGGACTCAAGTCCAACTAAATCAATTAACTGGTTTCCCTGAATCCCTTCACAAAATGTTACCCTGCTCACACTCCAACAGATCGTCAGGTCCCAAAAACCATTCGTCTCCATTCACTCCTATCTAACACGCTCACACATGCTTGCTGGAAGTCCAAGCCCCTCGCCGACAAAGCCTCCTTTAACCCCCTCCCTCCAACCTTTTCGAGGACGACCCCTACCCTGACTTCCTTCCCCTACAGATTTATACGCTCTCCAAGTCATTCTACTTTGATCCATTCTCTCTAAATGACCAAACCACCTCAACAACCCCTCTTCAGCCCTCTGACAAATACTTTTAGTAACTCCACACCTTCTCCTAATTTCCACATTCCAAATTTTCTGCATAATATTTACACCACACATTGCCCTTAGACAGGACATCTCCACTGCCTCCAGCCGCCTCCTCGCTGCAGCATTTGCAACCCATGCTTCACACCCATATAATAGTGTTGGTACCACTATACTTTCGTACATTCCCTTCTTTGCCTCCATGGATAACGTTTTTTGTCTCCACAGATACCTCAACGCACCACTCACCTTTTTTCCTTCATCAATTCTATGGTTAACCTCATCCTTCATAAACCCATCTGCCGACACGTCAACTCCCAAATATCTGAAAACATTTACTTCTTCCATAATCCCTCTCTCCAATGTGATATCCATATTCTCTTTATTTAAATCGTTTGATACCCTCATCACCTTACTCTTATCTATGTTCACTTTCAACTTTCTACTTTACACACCCTAACAAACTCATCCACTAACCTTTGCAACTTTTCTTTAGAATCTCCCATAAGCACAGTATCATCAGCAAAAAGTAACTGTCAACTCCCATTTTGCATTTAATTCCCCATAATTTAATCCCACCCCTCTCCCCAACACCCTAGTATTTACTTCTTTTACAACCCCATCTATAAATATATTAAACAACCATGGTGACATTACACATCCCTGTCTAAGACCTACTTTTACCAGGAAGTCTTTTTTCTGTCTCATAAACACGCTGGATAACAGGTATATCTAGCTACTTCTACTTACACTTTAGGTCACACTACACTGGCATACACATGCATATATATACATACACACATCTAGGTTTTTCTTCTTTTTCTTAATAGCTCTTGTTCCTTTTATTTTCTCTATTGTCCATGGGGAAGTGGAAAAGAATCTTTCCTCCGTAAGCCATGCGTGTCGTATGAGGCGACTAAGATGCCGGGAGCAATGGGCTAGTAACCCCTTCTCCTGTACAAATCTACTAAAAACGAGAAGAAGAAAAACTTTATAAAATTGGGTTGTCTGAATGTGCATGGATGTAGTGCGGATGATAAGAAAGAGATGATTGCCGATGTTATGAATGAAAAGAAGTTGGATGTCCTGGCCCTAAGCGAAACAAAGCTGAAGGGGGTAGGCGAGTTTCAGTGGGGAGAAATAAATGGGATTAAGTCAGGAGTATCTGAGAGAGTTAGAGCTAAGGAAGGGGTAGCAATAATGTTGAAGGATCAGTTATGGAAGGAAAAGAGGGAATATAAATGTGTAAATTCAAGGATTATGTGGATTAAAATAAGGGTCGGATGCGAAAAGTGGGTCATAATAAGCGTGTATGCACCTGGAGAAGAGAGGAGTGTAGAGGAGAGAGAGAGATTTTGGGAGATGTTAAGCGAATGTATAGGAACTTTTGAACCAAATGAGAGAGTAATTGTGGTAGGGGACCTAAATGCTAAAGTGGGAGAAACATGCAGAGAGGGTGTAGTAGGTAAGTTTGGGGTGCCAGGTGTAAATGATAATGGGAGCCCTTTGATTGAACTTTGTATAGAAAGGGATTTAGTTATAGGTAATACATATTTTAAGAAAAAGAGGATAAATAAGTATACAAGATATGATGTAGGGCGTAATGACAGTAGTTTGTTGGACTATGTATTGATAGATAAAAGACTGTTGAGTAGACTTCAGGATGTACATGTTTATAGGGGGCTACAGATATATCAGATCACTTTTTAGTTATAGCTACAGTGGGAGTAAAAGGTAGATGGGATACAAGGAAAATAGAATCAGTAAGTAAAAGAGAGGTGAAGGTTTATAAACTAAAAGAGGAGGCAGTTAGGGTAAGATATAAACAACTATTGGAGGATAGATGGGCTAGTGAGAGTGTAGGCAATGGGGTCGAAAATGTATGGGGTAGATTTAAAAATGTAGTGTTAGAGTGTTCAGCAGAAGTTTGTGGTTACAGGAGAGTGGGTGCGGGAGGGAAGAGGAGCGATTGGTGGAATGATGATGTAAAGAGAGTAGTAAGGAGAAAAGTAGCATATGAGAGGTTTTTACAAAGTAGAAGTGATGCAAGGAGGGAAGAGTATATGGAGAGAAAAAGAGAGGTTAAAAGAGTGGTGAAGCAATGTAAAAGAGAGCAGATGAGAGAGTGGGTGAGATGTTATCAGCAAATTTTGTTGAAAATAAGAAAAAGTTTTGGAATGAGATTAATAAGTTGAGGAAGCCTAGAGAACAAATGGATTTGACAGTTAAAAATAGGAGAGAGATTATTAAATGGAGAGTTAGAGGTATCGGGAAGATGGAGAGAATATTTTGAGGATTTGTTAAATGTTGATGAAGACAGGGAAGCTGTGATTTCGTGTGTAGGGCAAGGAGGAATAACATCTTGTAGGAGTGTGGAAGAGCCAGTTGTGGGTGTAGGGAAGTTCGTGAGGCAGTGGGTAGAATGAAAGGGGTAAGGCAGCTGGGATTGATGGGATAAAGATAGAAATGTTAAAAGCAGGTGGGGATATAATTTTGGAGTGGTTGGTGCTATTATTTAATAAATGTATGGAAGAGGGTAAGGTACCTAGGGATTGGCAGAGAGCGTGTATTGTTCCTTTGTATAAAGGCAAAGGGGACAAAAGAGAGTGCAAAAATTATAGGGAAGAAGTCTGTTGAGTGTACCTGGTAAAGTGTATGGTAGAGTTATTATTGAAAGAATTAAGAGTAAAACAGAAAGCAGGATAGCAGATGAACAAGGGGCTTTAGGAAGGGTAGGGGGTGTGTAGACCAAGTGTTTACAGTGAAACATATAGGTGAACAGTATTTGGATAGGGGTAAAGATGTTTTTGTGGCATTTATGGATTTGGAAAAGGCGTATGATAGGGTAGATAGGGGGGCAATGTGGCAGATGTTGCAGGTGTATGGAATAGGAGGAAGGTTACTGAAAGCAGTGAAGAGTTTTTATGAGGATAGTGAGGCTCAGGTTAGAGTGTGTAGGAGGGAAGAGGACTATTTCCCAGTAAAAGTGGGCCTTAGACAAGGATGTGTGATGTCACCGTGGTTGTTCAATATATTTATAGATGGGGTTGTAAGAGAAGTGAATGCGAGGTCTTGGCAAGAGGTGTTGGGCTAAAAGATAAGAAGCAAATACAAAGTGGGAGTTGTCACAGTTGCTTTTGCTGATGACACTGTGCTTTGGGAGATTCTGAAGAGAAGCTGCAGAGGTTGGTGGATGAATTTGGTAGGGTGTGTAAAAGAAGAAAATTGAAAGTGAATATAGGAAAGAGTAAGGTGATGAGGATAACAAAAAGAATAGGTGACGAAAGATTGGATATCAGATTGGAGGGAGAGAGTATGGAGGAGGTGAATGTATTCAGATATTTGGGAGTGGACATGTCGGCGGATGGGTCTATGAAGGATGAGGTGAATCATAGAATTGATGAGGGGAAAAGGGTGAGTGGAGCACTTCGGAGTCTGTGGAGACAAAGAACCTTGTCCATGGAAGTAAAGAGGGAATGTATGAGAGTATAGTTATACCAACGCTCTTATATGGGTGTGAAGCATGGGTGATGAATGTTGCAACGAGGAGAAGGCTGGAGGCAGTGGAGATGTCATGTCTGAGGTCAATGTGTGGTGTGAATATAATGCAGAGAATTCGGAGTTTGGAAATTAGGAGGAGGTGCGGGATTACCAAAACGATTGTCCAGAGAGCGGAGGAGGGGTTGGTGAGGTGGTTTGGACATGTAGAGAGAATGGAACGAGACAGAGTGACTTCGAGGTGTATAAATCTGTAGTGGAGGGAAGGCGGGGTAGGGGTCGGCCTAGGAAAGGTTGGAGGGAGGGGTAAAGGAAGTTTTGTGTGCGAGGGCTTGGATTTCCAGCAAGCATGTGTGAGCGTGTTTGATAGGAGTGAATGGAGGCATATGGTTTTAATACTTGACGTGCTGTTGGAGTGTGAGCAAAGTAACATTTATGAAGGGATTCAGGAAACCGGCAGGCCGGACTTGAGTTCTGGAGATGGGAAGTACAGTGCCGGCACTCTGAAGGAGGGGTGTAAATGTTGCAGTTTTATAACTGTAGTGTAAAGCACCCTTCTGGCAAGACAGTGATGGAGTGAATGATGATGAAAGTTTTTCTTTTTCGGGCCACCCTGCCTTGGTGGGAATCGGCCGATGTGTTAATAAAAAAAAAAAAAAAAAAAAAAAATCTCCCTCTCTCCTACACACCCTAACCTGAGCCTCACTATCCTCATAAAAACTCTTTACAGCCTTCAGTAACTTACTACCTATTCCATACACTTGCAACATTTGCCACATTGCTCCCCTATCCACTATCATATGCCTTTTCTAAAAAAAAATTAAGCCCAGCAATTTAAAGAAATATTGGTCTTAAAATGTATTCAATATGAAACTGAAGCACCACCCAACCATCCTTTCCCTCCCTCCCTCACTCTTTACCTTAAGTATGATAGCCTAAAAGACTACAGTTCACCTGTAAACTAGATTCTGAGGGTCATTTAAATTATAATGTCTGCACACTTTTGGCTGAATAAGTGATGGTGAATGCATTTCGTTCTTTGAGTCATCCTACTTGGATGGAAATGGCAGGAGAAAAAAAACATGTTAATCAGATTTTTTTTTAACCCATCAGCTATCTCCCACCATGGAAGGGTGACCCAAAAAATGAAGAAACACTTGCATCATCACTCACTCCATCACTGTCTTGCCAGAGGTGTGCCAATACATACTACAGTTCGAAAACTACAACATATCTCAGTATTAGGACTACTTATTTTCCAGTTCTCACCTGATAAGGTGCAGTGATGAGCATGTGCTTCTTGCGGTCACAAACGTAGGTCCACCAGTACTCTTGCTTATCATCTGGGAAGTACGGACAGTGAACCGTGTGTGACATCCTAGATTTGCCTTCAAGTGCCTTTTCCCTCTTGGTCAAACCCTTCTGGAACCTCTCCCATTCTGCATCATCATCAACGCTATTTGCATGCTGTTAAAAAATATTTAATTATTATTATAGTCACGGGAACCACTAAAATGGTAAGTATTATACAGAGCCTGGGAAAGAGGAAGTAATCTACATTGATCCAAGATTAGCATGGCACCAATTCCTTGATTATCCATTAACCCTTAAACTGTACATGACATATTAGTATGCCAGGACCAGTATGTGTTCGACATACAAGTGTGTATAATTTTTTTAGGCTTTAAATTGGCTGTGCACTGCCATTTTAAGGATCAGCAAATGTTTGGGTCACCTACCACCTCCTCATACATGAGAACAAATCTAGACCACAGAAGCACATGTAAATAATGCAACCAGGACCTGGTTTGCCACTTCCAGCACACACACTGCAGAACTGTAAGGAAGATGACTTACTTATTCCAAATTTATTACAATTTCATGATTTTAACAAGTGTTATTCAGCCAAATGGCATACAATGAGAAATCACCCAGGATAACCCAAGAAAGTCACTGACTTATTTTCCTGTTTCAAATAATATCACACTATGAAACAATTGTAATATAAGATTCCTTGTACACAGAGTTAGAAGACCAAGTCAAAAAAAAAAAAAAAATTGTAGTAACTTACAATGTATATTCTAAGTGGGGCTATGATGAGCAATTCATCTCCCTATGCTGCTAGTACTAAAACATCTTGAAAAATATCTAGTATCTCAAAAAAATACTAGTGTACATAGTGCTATGGCATTGAAAAAAAACAAAATCTTAGTTTGGTATCAATAAATTGCAAAAACATTTATGCTGCAGTTGCTAATAAGTGATTATTTTTAGTAGCTTCAACATACCATAAAATCTTAAATTATCCTCAGATTTTTTAAATTCTATGTAGAAAAATACTCTTAAACTGTAAAATTCAAATTAAATTTTTGATAGCATGGAAAAAATAGAAAAAATAAAACTTTTTGTAAGCAGCATATAATGATCACTCATCGGCAGCAATGGCATAAAAGTACATAATAGTACAGTATTAGTCAGGGGCCTGAAGAGGGGTTGTTGAGGTGGTTTGGTCATTTAGAGAGAATGGATCAAAGTAGAATGACTTGGAGAGCGTATAAATCTGTAGGGGAAGGACGGCGAGGTAGGGGTCGTCCTCGAAAAGGTTGGAGGGAGGGGGTAAAGGAGGTTTTGTGGGCGAGGGCTTGGACTTCCAGCAAGCATGTGTGAGCGTGTTAGATAGGAGTGAATGGAGACGAATGGTTTTTGGGACCTGACGAGCTGTTGGAGTGTGAGCAGGGTAACATTTTGTGAAGAGATTCAGGGAAACCAGTTAATTGATTTAGTTGGACTTGAGTCCTGGAAATGGGAAGTACAATGCCTGCACTTTAAAAAGGGGTCTGGGATAGTGACAGTTGGGAGGGACTTATTCTCAGCTGTCGTATCTGAGCCCCTCTGCAAAGACAGTGATTATGTATGAGTGAGATGAAAGTGTTGAATGATGATAAAAGTATTTTCTTTTTGTGTCACCCTGCCTCGGTGGGAGATGGCCGACTTGTTGAAAAAAAAAAAATTACATTTACAAATTTATTTAAACCACATTAAGAATTTTTCACAGTAAGCCCCCATCTGGCCCATGGCAGATCCGGGAATAGAAAGACATAGAACTTCAAGGTACATCAAAGATAAAGGTTTCACAAGGTTTACATTGCAGAAAAACATAGCTAAATGTGAAAACATGATGGATGGAGTGCACAGATTATGGAACAAATGGGGTTATTTTCCATGACACTTCAAAAAACTTAAAACAGGTTTTTTAATTCTTAATTTTGTCAACACTGATAAAGCTTTTGCCAATTTACATTCTAGATGTTATTTTATCTTAAAATATGTGAAGAGTGCTTATGTTGCCTTACTAGGCCCAGGTGGATGTAGCGAGGTTTAGACGCTCAAACATGTGCACAATGTTTGACTTTACATGGGTTATCCAATGTTAAATTTACACTATGTACTTTTTATATGTCCATAACATGTGCCATCAAGGTCATTGTAAACAAAAATTGTATATGTACCCAAAACCTAAATAAAAGGCTTAATTATTAAATACATAATCCTAAGTAAGGCTTGAGGGAAGCTTGTGAATGATGCAGTTACTGTGTATTCTTTCCACAGAAATTGGGCAGGGACTATCATAATTTCACCATAGTTTTTCATTTATCTTTTAAAAACACTCACTTTCATGTTTATTCCTCTTCTTAGCACCTCCAGCATTACTAGCATTTCTTTATTGTGCCATGGTTAATATCCAGAGACAAGACAGAGTAATAAGAAAAATTAATACAAAGGTGGGCCAATGGAGCACAAGGTGGAAATAGATACCAGAAATGAAATGCAAGCTGGCAGAAACACACAAGGTGGAGGAGCAATATGAGGGAGAGGTCTTCTATATTTATTTATTTATTTGTTTTCAATGTCTAACATTATGTACACTAATTTGCTATAATGTTAGCAGTGTATGAATGTTATACTACTTGAAACATGTAGAACAGCACAGCAAGCCTTAGCTCAAATTGCAATATTTACTCTTATATTAGTAGAAATTATATTTTTCTTTATTTCTTTTGATTGCTTTTGTCATTAACACCACATACAAGGAAATGTGATATTACAATTGTTTCAATGTTTGATACTCTTTAAGATGTAAATAAGTCATACCAGCTTTATATTGTCCTAGGTTAAAAATCTACATACTGAGGTGGGCTTTCTTGACTGAATGTCATTGTTAGTACGTATCATGAATAAGACATCATCCTGGCAGTTCTACAAACTATTTACTTGCAGGGAAGCCAGTGGTGGTAAGACAAGCAAGTCCTGGTTGCATTATTTACAGGTACACATCTGAGGCAGTGTTTCCCATGACAGGTGTTGATCCATTTTTTTTTCCAGGCATGAGGTGGTGTAAGGGAAAGGAAGGTGGAATAGGGGTCGTCCTCGAAAAGGTTGGAGGGAGAGGGTAAAAAAGGTTTTGTGGGCGAGGGGCTTGGACTTCCAGCAAGTGTGCATGAGCGTGTTAGATAGGAGTGAATGGAGGCGAATGGTTTTTGGTACCTGACGAGCTGCTGGAATGTGAGCAAGGTAATATTTTTTGAAGGGATTCAGGGAAACCGGTTAGCCGGACTTGAGTCCTGGAAATGGGAAGTACAATGCCTGCACTTTAAAGAAGGGGTCTGGGATATTAGCATTTTGGAGGGACATCTAAACTGTCATATCTGAGTACCTCTGCAAAGACAGTGATTATGAATGAGTAATGGTGAAAGTGTTCAATGATGAAGAAAGTTTTTTCTTTTTAGGTTTTTCTTTCTTTCTTGGTCACCCTGCCTTGGTGGGAAATGGCAGACGTGTAAAATTTTTTTTTTTCAACAAGTCGGCCGTCTCCCACCGAGGCAGGTGACCCAAAAGATAGAAAATCCCCAAAAGAAAGAAAATCCCCAAAGAAAATACCTTCATCATTCAACACTTTCACCTCACTCATACATAATCACTGTCTTTGCAGAGGCTCTCAGATACTACAGTTTAGAATTAGTCCCTCCAAACTGTCACTATCCCAGACCCCTCCTTTAAAGTGCAGGCATTTGTACTTCCCATTTCCAGGACTGAAGTCCGGCTAAATTAATAACTGGTTTCCCTGAATCCCTTCAGTAAATATTACCCTGCTCACACTCCAACAGTCAGGTCCCAAACCATTCGTCTCCATTCACTCCTATCTAACACGCTCACACACCTTGCTGGAAGTCCAAGCCTCGCCCACAAAACCTCCTTTACCCCCTCCCTCCAACAAAAATAATATACATATTTCCTTTGTTCAATTAATGTACAGTGCCTTAATATAATCTTATCACACATTTCCTCTATACCCATGGCATAATACAAACAACCATATATATTATTGCATTTCCTGTTAGTCATTTTTATCATTCAAGTTTATAATTATAATTTGACCACCAAGTGAAAGCAGTGAAGAGAGCTTTCTTCTTTATAAGTAGGAGTCTTCTTTTTAATACTGCTGTACAATTTAAAGCTCCCTTTCATAAAACATGGAAAAGGCAACATTGTGATAACTTAAGGTGCTAGGGAAAATATTTGACATTTTATATCTAAGATTCTAGGCTCTTATTAATTTATGGTATAGACTAGCCTTATCTTCTTTATGGGACTCTGTGTCTGCTTCTTCAGCAACAGATTCATCTGAATGGGAAGCTGATTCATCTTCATCTGTGTCCTGGTCAGCTTTCTCTTCGATGGCCTCTACTTGCTCTGGCTGCTGCTGCTGTGACCCACCTGTTCATGAAGTATAATTTCACTTCACTCAATGACTTTTATCCAACAAGGATAAATAATCATTGCAGAACAAAATAAAATAATTTTCGATTAGTTTGAGAGGCAAGAGCTGCCGACAATTATGGTTTATGGTGTAAACCTTTAATTATGGTGCACAGTTCCCTCTAAACAGGTTTTTTTTTTTTCAAAACATAAATGATATACAAAACTAACAGTTGGTGAATTAGACACATGTGCAACATATATGTATCTTTATTTTGAAGAGGTTTCATGAAATGTATTCAAAATAAGGATACCCAGGTGTTGCACATGTCTAATTCATCAAAGTATAACCATGTGAACTGACTTGATAAGGCTAAGCTTAGACTGAAACACACTATACTTTAAAACTTGCTGAGCACAAAGTGTCTTTCTCCCACACATTTTTGTTTAGCCAACATGTCAAAAAGGCAGAAAAATTTTCATGCAAGTACAATTCAAAGAACTATCCACAACAATAATAATACATGTCGTGCACAGAAACATTAACTGATATCTTCTTTCTTTCAACACACCGGCCGCATCCCACCGAGGTCGGGTGGCTCAAAAGGAAAAACGAAAGTTTCTCATTTTACATTTAGTAATATATACAGGAGAAGAGGTTACTAGCCCTTTTCTCCTGGCATTTTAGTCGCCTCTTACGACACGCATGGCTTATGGAGGAAGAATTCTGTTCCACTTTCCCATGGAGATAAACAAGAAGGGTGTGTATATATATGCTTGTACATGCATGTGTAGTGTGACCTAAGTGTAAGTAGAAGTAGCAAGACGTACCCGAAATCTTGCATGTTTATGAGACAGAAAAAAGACACCAGCAATCCTACCATCATGTAAAACAATTACAGGCTTCCGTTTTACACTCACTTGACAGGACGGTAGAACCTCCCTGGGTGGTTGCTGTCTACCAACCTACTACCACAGGATGGTAGAACCTCCCTGGGCAGTTGTTGTCTACCAGCCTACTACCACAGAACAGTAGTACCTCCCTGTGCGGTTGCTGTCTACCAGCCTACTACAAAGACGGTAGTAACCCCCTGGGTGGTTGCTGTCTACCAGCCTACTACCACAGGATGGTAGTACCTCCCTGGTGGTTGCTGTATACCAACCTACTACCACAGGATGGTAGTACTTTCCAGGGTGGTTGCTGTCTACCAACCTACTACCACAGGACAGTAGTACCTCCCTGGGTGGTTGCTGTCTACCAACCTACTACCACAGGATGGTAGTACCTCCCTGGGTGGTAGCTGTCTACCAACCTACTACCACAGGATGGTAGTACCTCCCTGGGCGGCTGCTGTCTACCAACCTACTACCACAGGACGGTAGTACCTCCTGGGTGGTTGCTGTCTACCAACCTACTACCAAGGACGGTAGTACTCCCTGGGTGGTTGCTGTCTACCAACCTACTACCACAGGATGGTAGTACCTCCCTGGGTGGTTGCTGTCTACCAACTTACTACCACAGGATGGTAGTACCTCCCTGGGCAGCTGCTGTCTACCAACCTACTACCTAGGAGCTGATATCTTATGATACACAACCTGAACATAGGAGAGAGGAGCTTATGACGACGTTTTGGTTTTGGTCTGTCGTAAGCCCTCTCTCCTCTGTGTGGGTTATTTGTGTATTGTTCCAGTCATGGTACTGTGCCTTTTTGTTAGTGACATGAATGTCTACATTGTTTATTCTGGACCCTATTTTGAATAAACAATTTTTTAATTTTGTGTGAAATTGGCAAAATTACCAATATCTGATCCCATTATTAGGTAGCTGAATTAGGCAAACAGGCGGTTTCTTGTAATCAAATCAATCGATAGAATAGAAGGAATACTAGTGAAACAGAATGAGTCTGGTTGACTGGAATAATAGAATTGGCTGAACATAGGGCTCAAAGTGGGTGAAATCGCCAATGCATAAGTATCGCCGAGACCGCAATTCCGTAAGTTTTTTCATTAAATTTCATACTTTTGGTTTCATTACCTTCAGAAAAAGATTCTGTGTTCATTTCATAAGATTTTTTTTTTTAAATTCTCCGACCTTGAGAGCAAGTTTCAAATCAGGGGTTCCGACCCTCATAAGGTTAAAGTGCAGGCACTGTATTTCCCACCTCCAGGACTCAAGTCTGGCTAACCAGTTTCCCTGAACTCTTCACAAACTATTACCCTGCTCACACCCCAACACATACAGGGGGAACCTCGGTTTCGTTTTAATTTGTTCCAGAGTCTAACGAAAACCAAATTCGCGAAAACTATAGCAATATTTCCCATAAGAAATAATGTAAATCCAATCAGTCCGTTCCAGACACTCAAAATATTAACTAGGTGGGCTAGTGCAAGTAGGAGTAGTGGGGGGGTTGAAGAGAGTTGGGATAGTTTTAAAAATGCAGTATTAGAATGTGGGGCAGAAGTTTGTGGCTATAGGAGGGTGGGTGCAGGAGGAAAGAGGAGTGAGTGGTGGAATGAAGAAGTAAAGGGTGTGATAAAAGAGAAAAAGGTAGCTTATGAGAGGTTTTTACAAAACAGAAGTGTTAATAGAAGAGCAGAGTATATGGAGAGTAAAAGAAAGGTGAAGAGAGTGGTGAGAGAGTGCAAAAGAAGAGCGGATGAAAGAATGGGAGAGGCTCTGTCAAGAAATTTTGCTGAAAACAAGAAAAATTTTGGAGTGAGATAAACAAGGTAAGAAAGCCTAGGGAACAAATGGATTTGTCAGTTAAAAACAGAGTAGGGGAGTTAGTAGATGGGGAGCTGGAGGTATTGGGTAGATGGCGGGAATATTTTGAGGAACTTTTAAATGTCGATGAAAAAAAGGGAGGCGGTAATTTCATGTACTGGCCAGGGAGGTACAACATCGTTTAGGAGTGAAGAAGAGCAGGATGTGAGTGTGGGGAGGTGCGTGAGGCATTACGTAGAATGAAAGGGGTAAAGCAGCTGGAATTGACGGAATCATGACAGAAATGTTAAAAGCAGGGGGATATAGTGCTGGAGTGGTTGGTATTTTGTTTAATAAATGTATGAAAGAAGGAAGGTACCTAGGGATTGGCAGAGAGCATGTATAGTTCCTTTATATAAAGGGAAGGGGGATAAAAGAGAGTGTAAAAATTATAGGGGAATAAGTTTACTGAGTATACCAGGTAAAGTGTATGGCAGGGTTATTATTGAAAGAATTAGAGGTAAGACAGAGAGTAGGATTGCAGATGAGCAAGGAGGCTTTAGAGTGGGTAGGGGATGTGTAGATCAAGTGTTTACAGTGAAGCATATATGTGAACAGTATTTAGATAAAGGTAAGAATTTTATTGCATTTATGGATTTAGAAAAGGCATATGATAGAGTGGATAGGGGAGCAATGTGGCAAATGTTGCAAGTGTATGGAATAGGTAGTAAGTTACTGAAGGCTGTAAAGAGTTTTTATGAGGATAGTGAGGCTCAGGTTAGGGTGTGTAGGAGAGAGGGAGATTACTTCCGGTAAAAGTAGGTCTTAGACAGGGATGTGTAATGTCACCATGGTTGTTTAATATATTTATAGATGGGGTTGTAAAAGAAGTAAATGCTAGGGTGTTGGGGAGAGGGGGATTAAATTATGGAGAATTAAATGCAAATGGGAGTTGACACAGTTACTTTTTGCTGATGATACTGTGCTTATGGGAGATTCTAAAGAAAAGTTGCAAAGGTTAGTGGACGAGTTTGGGAGAGTGTGTAAAGGTAGAAAGTTAAAAGTGAACATAGATAAGAGTAAGGTGATGAGGGTATCAAACGATTTAAATAAAAAAAAATTGGATATCACATTGGAGAGAGGGATTATGGAAGAAGTAAATGTTTTCAGATATTTGGGAGTTGACGTGCAGCGGATGGGTTTATGAAGGATGAGGTTAACCATAGAATTGATGAAGGAAAAAGGTGAGTGGTGCATTGAGGTATCTGTGGAGACAAAAACGTTATCCATGGAGGCAAAAAAGGGGAATGTACGAAAGTATAGTGGTACCAACACTCTTATATGGGTCTGAAGCATGGGTTGCAAATGCTGCAGCGAGGAGGAGGCTGGAGGCAGTGGAGATGTCCTGTCTAAGGGCAATGTGTGGTGTAAATATTATGCAGAAAATTGGGAATGTGGAAATTAGGAGAAGGTGTGGAGTTACTAAAAGTATTTGTCAGAGGGCTGAAGAGGGGTTGTTGAGGTGGTTTGGTCATTTAGAGAGAATGGATCAAAGTAGAATGACTTGGAGAGCATATAAATCTGTAGGGAAAGGAAGGCGGGGTAGGGTCATCCTAGAAAAGGTTGGAGGGAAGGGGTAAAGGAGGTTTTGTGGGCGAGGGGCTTGGACTTCCAGCAAGCATGTGTGAGCGTGTTAGATAGGAGTGAATGGAGACGAATGGTTTTGGGACATGACGATCTGTTGGGTGTGAGCAGGGTAACATTTTGTGAAGGGATTCAGGGAAACCAGTTAATTGATTTAATTGGACTTGAGTCCTGAAATGGGAAGTACAATGCCTGCACTTTAAAGGAGGGGTCTGAGATAGTGACAGCTGGGAGGGACTTTTCTCAGCTGTCGTATCTGAGCTCCTCTGCAAAGACAGTGATTATGTATGAGTGTGGTGAAAGTGTTGAATGATGATGAAAGTATTTTCTTTTTGGGGATTTTCTTTCTTTTTGGGTCACCCTGCCTGGTGGGAGACGGCCGACTTGTTGAGAGAGAAAAAAAAAAAACATTTTATAGAGAATAACTATAGTTTTACATACAGAAAACAATGAGAAATAAATATAAAGCACTAATTTTAATGGATAAATGAACATTTAAATCCGTTTTACCTTTATTGAAGTCTCTTGTTGGCGTATGGAAGACGGCGAGGAGGGGAGAGGGAGGAGAGTTTGTTTGGAAGGGAAATCCCCTTCCATAAGGACTTCAGGTATCAAGTCCCTATCCAGGATTACTTCCCTTCTTTGTCTTTTACTGGCACAGGACCCCTGTCACACAAAAAATCTGTCCAGAGGGGTCTGTTTCTGGCGTCTCTTTAAAATTTGCCTAAAATGGGACAAGGCATTGTCAATGAACAACCACTAACACCATTTACCACCAACAAAGCCAGACTGACTTAGAATGCGTGCGTGGGATGCTTTGTGTGGGCGCAGGCAGGTGGACATGTTCGGTACGGCAGACGATAACCAAGGTGACGAATGAAAGCTGGGACAACAGACAAAAAAAAGCAGCCGAAAACCAAATTCGACAAAAACCAGGGCAAACAAAAACCAAGGTTCCACTGTATACTGTATACAAAATAGATTTGGAATCTAGTCATGGAAATACGAAGTATAGTGCCTGCACCCCAAAGGAGGGGTAGGGATGTTTCAATTTGGAGGGCCATCTGAACTGAGACGTCAGCACACTTCTGGCAAGACACCATTTGAATGAATGATGGTGAATATGTGTTTTCATCTTTTTCTGGGGAGTCACCCTACCTCAGTGACAAACAGCAATATGTTAAAAAAAAATAGATATGCTGCCAATGACTCTTCCAAAGATGCAAGGACTCACATTGTATGGTTCAGTCTATAGTAATAAGCAAAAGTTACATTAATATATGCAAATACAGACACTAAGATAACTCACTTATCATAATTCGTGAATTATATAAAAGCAAAATTATAACAGTGTTAATATTAAACTGCAGGATCAAAGCATAAGACACTGGAGGTAACTGAAGTAATCCATATTTCTATTTACTGTACTCCATTTATCTAAAAACTAAAAATCAAAATGAAACAGAACAAATTGATCTTTCTTACTTTTTCTTCTTTTTTCACTTCAGGTTCTTCCTTTTTACCTGTACTGCTGCTGCTTCTTCTTTGGCGGCTGAGCTTTGGACTTGTTTCCCGCCTTTCTTAGATTGGGCTTCCCAACCAGACTTCTTGGCCTTTACAGAAGTTGAAATATAAATGCAAAGTATTAATGAGATTTTTTTAACACAGAGTGAAAGCAAACCCACCATAATGAAAGGAAAGATGTATACATTTTTACCCTAATAAAAGTTGCATTTTAATATAAGGACCTTTGAGCTACCTGAAATATCCATAATTATTTCCTACCTAAAACTTACCTTCCTTGCTTCAATATGGTTACTTCACCCTCCCTTGCCTCCACTTGACCTTTAGTGCTTCATTATTGTGGTGTGCAGGCACCAGTTGGAGCTACTTGCAGGAACCAGGTGGGCTTTGCAGACATCGCATGGGGGGCAGGCACCAAGTGGGGCTTTGAGGCACCAGGTGGCCCAAAAATAGCAAAATCATAGGCCCAAAGCCTGTCATACATGAATGCCTTTTCACTAGGGTCAGAGCAGTTTTCTGTGGTAGGACCCTCAGAACCCATCTGTAACTAAACCACTAATAACCAGAAATGATGACAGGTTTAGTGAAGAGGCAGAACACAGGTAGTCATCCATATGATCACAGGGGGGTTTAAAACAGATAACTAACAATTTCCTAGGTAAAGTTTGGAGACGCAACCCCCCAGGAGATACTAAACCTGCCAAGTGTAAACGGAAACCTGTAACTATTTTACATGAAGTAGGATTGCTTGTCTTTTTTTTGTCTCATAAACAAGCAAGATTTCAGGGAAGTCTTGCTACTTCTATACATGATCACACTACACATGCATGTACAAGCATATATATATACCCCCCCCTCTGGGATTTTTCTTTTAGTTGTTGTTCTTGTTTTTTCCTTTATCTCCTGGGGGAAATGGAACAGAATTCTTTCTCTGTAAGCTGTGTGTGAAAGGGCGCTAACATGCCAAGTGCAAAAGGGGTAGCCCCCCTTTTCCTGTATACATTACTGAAGTTAAAAACAGAGACTTTCGTTTTTTTTTTTTGGGCCACCCTGCTTCAGTGGGATACGGTCAATGCATTGAAAGAAGAAAAAACTAAATGTCATTAGCAGTTTTAATTTTTAAATCATGAGTTAAAACCCCCACCAGAATAAAGTAAGCCATAATGGCATCCTAAAACTAGAAGATC
>WNWK01011503.1:0-50000 GCA_009830355.1 Cherax destructor
TATATATATATATATATATATATATATATATATATATTATATATATATATATATATATATATATATATTATATATATATATATTATATATATATATACTATATATATATATATATACTATATATATATATATATATATACTATATATATATATATATATATATACTATATATATATATATATACTATATATATATATAAAACTATATATATATATATATACTATATATATATATATACTATATATATATATATATACTATATATATATATATATACTATATATATATATATATATATATATATATATATATATATATATATATATATATATACTATATATATATATATATACTATATATATATATATATATACTATATATATATATATATATACTATATATATATATATATATACTATATATATATATATATATACTATATATATATATACTATATATATATATATATACTATATATATATATATACTATATATATAAACTATATATATATACTATATATATATACTATATATATATATATATATATACATATATATATACTATATATATATATATATATACTATATATATATATATACTATATATATATATATATACTATATATATATATACATATATATATATATATATATATATATATACTATATATATATATATATATATATATATATATACTATATATATATATATATAACTTATATATATATATATACTATATATATATATTATATATACTATATATATATATATATATATACTATATATATATATATATATATATACTATATATATATATATATATATCTATATATATATATATATATACTATATATATATATATATATATATATATATATATATATATACTATATATATATATATATAGTGGTACCTGACTTACGATGGTCCCCAAACTCACCCTTGTATGTAAGTTTATTTTTAAATGCTTTTGTAAGTGTAATTTTGGGGTCTAAAAGGACTAGTCTATTTTACAACATTTCTAAGGAGATAAATTTGTTTGGTAATGACACTTGAACAGCATTCTGGAATGAAAAATATCGTAAGTCGAGGTACCACTGTATATGTATACGTAATACAGTAATCCATGTCATATGTTCTTATTTATCTTCAAAAATCACTTTTTATATATAATTTATGGCAAAAATAATTAACTTTTTAACTTCAGAAATGTTATGAAAGAATCATTAGTATACTTCATAAAAATCAGTGATCACATTTTTGCCAATTATAATTTTGTCATTGTCTGTCTTTTTCCTGTCAATATTGTATATGAAAACAGTTGACAATTTGGGCATTTTTTAGCTGTCTTCCTCGTCCAGAACATACACTAAATTTATACCTTCAAGTAATACAGTAATTTTAGAAATTTTAAAAGACGGTTCCTACTGAACTGTACTGTGAGTTCATGAATCCCCAGATGTTCTTTTTTTTTTTTAACAAGTCGGCCATCTCCCACCAAGGCAGGGTGACAAAAAAAAAAAAGAAAGAAAGAAATCCCCGAAAAGAAAATACTTTCATCATCATTCAACACTTTCACCTCACTTATACATAATCACTGTCTTTGCAGAGGCGCTCATATACTGCAGTTTAGAATAGTCCCTCCAAACTGTCACAATCCCAGACCCATCCTCTAAAGTGCAGGCATTGTACTTCCCATTTCCAGGACTCAAGTCCCGCTAAATCAATAACTGGTTTTTCTGAATCCCTTCACTAAATATTACCCTGCTCACACTCCAACAGCTCATCAGGTCCCAAAAACCATTCATCACCATTCACTCCTATCTAACATGTTCACGCACGCTTGCTGGAAGTCCAAGCCCCTCGCCAACAAAACCTCCTTTACCCCCTCCCTCCAATCTTTTCGAGGATGACCCCTACCCCTCCTTCCTTCCCCTACAGATTTATACGCTCTCCAAGTCATTCTACTTTGATCCATTCTCTTTAAATGACCAAACCACCTCAACAACCCCTCTTCAGCCCTCTGACTAATACTTTTAGTAACTCCACACCTCCTCCTAATTTCCACACTCTGAATTCTCTGCATAATATTTACACCACACATTGCCCTTAGCCCTTTCGGGGTTATGGTCGTACAAGTACGTTTTACGCACTGTGGTTATTGGCGTACTAGTACGCCTAAATTCTAGCATCCTCAAATCAAGCAGAAGCAGGCTGTTAGGCCTAGATGTGATAGAATGGGTCTGTGCGGTCAGTGTGCGCAGTATAAAAAATTCCTGCACCACACAGTGCATAATGAGGAAAAAAAAAACTGATCGTGTTTTTGGTTTAAAACAGCGACTTTGCAGTCTATTTTCGTATGGTATTTATGCTTGTATTCTCGTTTTCTTTGTCTCATTTTATAGAATAGATGATACACAGTGGACCCCCGAGTTTCGTAAAAACTTCACTCCTGAAGTCTGCTCAAGTGCCATTACCGAACGAATTTACTCCCTTAAGGAAAATTTCACGAGGTTAGGTCTATTTCAGACCCCCAAAAATACACTTCCACAAGAACTTACAAAATTATACTTACATAATTGCACGATTTCCGGGGTATTCGTTAACCGAGGGTCCACTGAGATTCTTTAGAATCTCCTATAAGCACAGTATCATCAGCAAAAAGTAACCGTGTCAACTCCCATTTTGTACTTGATTCCCCATAATTTAATCCCACTCCTCTCCCCAACACCATAGCATTTACTTCTTTTACAACCCCATCTATAAATATATTAAACAAGCATGGTGACATCACACATCCCTGTCTAAGACCTACTTTTACCGAGAAGTAATCTCCCTCTCTCCTAAACACCCTAACCTGAGCCTCACTATCCTCATAAAACTCTTTACAGCATTTAGTAACTTACTACCTATTCCGTACACTTGCAACATCTGCCACATTGCTCCCCTATCCACTCTATCATATGCTTTTTCTAAATCCATAAATGCAATGAAAACTTCCCTACCTTTATCTAAATACTGTTCACATATATGCTTCACTAAACACTTGATCTACACATCCCCTACCCACTCTAAAACCTCCTTGCTCATCTGCGATCCTACCCTCTGTCTTACCTCTAATTCTTTCAATAATAACCCTACCATACACTTTACCTGGTATACTCAGTAAACTTATTCCCCTATAATTTTTACAATCTCTTTTGTCACCCTTCCCTTCATATAAAGGAACTATACACACACACTGCCAATCCTTAGGGCCTTTCCCCTTTTTCATATTTAATTTTCATCATTTCCCTTTAAAATTTATTAATTCAAATTTAAGAAGAGTCTGAATATGAGACTGACAAAGACATCTGCATTATTCTGGTGAAATATGCTGTCAATTTTCATGTTGCTAAGTAAATTAAACCGTATATCAAAGGATAGGTAAGGCAAGAAGTTGAGTATGCTTTAGTAAGTATTTTTATTAATGCTATGAAATCTGAGCAACACATGACTGTAGCTTTATTAAGTAACTGAGCTTTGTTTAACTCTGGAATGATCACTGTAATACAAACTTCAATTTCTAAATGTGCTAAACTTCTATTAAATAAATACATACACTACAGGAAAAATTAAACTCCTGAAGAAAATATTGTACAAATAAACAGTCATATTGATACAGTAAAGAAATCTAGCAGCGCTTCACATCAGTTTATAAGGATTCTGCAGGACCTGCTCAACTTTCCTACATTTGTCTTAAATTTAGCAAATGAAAAACAGACCCACCTACAGATAGCCCTTACCTAATTCTGAGTAGTACTTGCAGTCTTAATCCTCCTTAAGACATCTTTTTTTTTTATGAATCTGTTAGTAAATCTGTAGCTCACTTACAGTGTATCCTACAAGTGGGTCAGCAATAATATGTTACAAATGAGGGATACCTACTTAAACTACTGATACATCGAGGTTACAGTCAATTAGCTCCCATTTACACTACACTGATTTGTACTGCATTAGCACAATCTCCTGGTTTTAGCTGCACAATAAAAAAAATCCACTAAAAGGCTGAATGAAAACCCAATCATGAATGAGGTTATAAATTTTAAAGAGAAGACTACACACACGGTACAGTGTGGATAATGCTACAGTAAATGATACTGGAGTCATTTCAGCAGGAAGGCTGAGTGAGATTCTAAAAAAGAGTAAAATGGAAGTGCAGCACCCAAACATTGGCTGTCTGAGTTATATATTGCATCATCATCAATATTGCTCATAATGATATAGAATATATCATGCAACTCTTTCAATGATTTTGTACAGTATTTTTAAACTAAATCTTTAACACCTGTTTCACAATGAGTGAAACAGGTGTGATGAATATAAATAAATATGAAAGAATATGTTAAAAATTGTTAATTCAAATTCAACAGTTTAATTAATAATGTATGGGTAAAAGAAAGACACTCAGGTGTGGTCTTTACCATTTCCCAACAAAGGCTTAAAAAGAAGTGTTTGTCCTATTCATTTTGCTGATAGTATCCCTCGTGTTCCATCCATAAGAAGGCATAACAATTAACAAAATTTTATAAAAAATCAAGTAGGCTAATTTCAGAACCAGATGTAATTTAATCTGAAACTTGTTAAATACATTTCTTATACTATATACTATATTCTATTTTCTGAGACATTGATGAGTTGCTTTATAAAAGAATAAAGGAGAAGCAGGCAGATAATGTGGGTGATAAACCTTACCGACATCTTCTGTTTATCAGGAAAAAGAAAACATGTATCAATAAAAAATAGTAAGAGCAGAGAAACCAGAAAGAAGCAAAATTATTAGTAAAGTGAAGATAAAAACAAAATATGGGAGTTATCATACATGATTAAGGAAAAATTATTATAACAAACAAATTGTTAAACTGTTTAAATATAAATGGTTATGCTAAACATGGAGCAACATACTCTTTACAATACAATACTTACATGTCAACAAGGCGCACATGATATAACAACTAATACCAGAACAAAGTGGCACCATGACAGTACAGCATGGCGGTTTCCATTAAAGAACATGGACACTGGTCTAGTTCTAACGTGAAATTAAAGGGCCGTTGCTTACAAAGATAGAGACTGGAAAAAATCTTAAAAGATAAACTAACATAAAATGCGATAACAAAATTCCTTCCACAGTAATAGTACCTGTGCTTTTCCTGTGACTGGCTTTGAGGGTTCTTCTATCCTCACAGCCTGGCCTGAGTCTGGGGTAATGCATAGCATACTCTACACACTACAGTGGACCCCCGAGTTTCGTAAACCCCGGAAATCGTACATTTATGTAAGTATAATATTGTAAGTGCTTGTGGAAAAGTATTTTTGGGGGTCTGAAATAGACTAACCTACGTGAAATTTTTCCTTAATGGAGAAAATTCGTTCGGTAATGGCACTTGAGCAGACTTCAGGAGTGAAGTTTTTACGAAACTCGGGGGTCCACTGTATTGTGAATATGTATATGTACTGCATAGTAAACTTCTCAGTAAATTATACTACATAAAAGGTTAAAATAATAAACAAGAAGAGCAGCAGTGATAATAAAATGCCCCATAATGAGCTAGAAACTAAGAGCAAAACATATAAACATACAAGTACAATGCTAATAGTATAACTATTTTTCTGAAAATGTTAAACCTTTTTTATTGAACAATACAAAACCCTTAAATTAAAAGATCTCAATTTAAAAGACTTTGGAAGTATGGGACAAAATTCACTTGTCTACAGATTTGAAAGCAACAGGTAAAATGCAAAGGTTAGAGAATTGTCCAGTACAGTGGTCCCTCGGTTTTCGTGCATCTCCAAACTCAAACATTTATGCAAGTGTATTTTCGTACGTGCTGTTGCAAGTGTATTTTTGGGGGTCTGAAATAGACTAACCTACGTGACATTATTTCTTAAGGAAGTAAATTCGTTCGGTAATGGCACTTGAGCAGCATTCTGGAACGAATTTTTGGCGAAAACCGAGGGACCACTGTACTATTACAACACAGCAAAACACTCGTCTCTATTTACCCCACTCACCATTAACCCTTTGGGGGTCGACAGGCCTTCTCAGGAAAGTGTTCCTGGGATTGAAAAATTTTTTGAAAAAAAAAAAAATGTTTTTCTTATGAAATGATAGAGAATCTTTTTCTGATCATAAACGCCACCAAAATTATGAAATTTGATCGAAAACTAACGAAATTATGCTTTCGCGAAGTTATCAGTATCTATGACACTGACGCATCGGCGATTTCACCCACTTCGAGCCCTATTTTCGACAAATTCCAATGTTTCAGTCTCCTAAAATTATAGCTATTTCGCTAGAACTCCATTTCTTCTATCGAATGAGTAGAAGAAACTGCCTATTTACCAATTTCATCTACCCAAAATAGTGGTCAGAAAATGGCAATTTTCAATTTCACACAAATTTCAAACGATGCCAATTTCAAAATAGGGTCCAGAGTAAACAAGGCAGACATTCCTGGCACTAAAATAACATTCTCTGTTCATTAGCCATGTCTCCAGGCCCCTGTTCCATTACCTTTGCTTTCCATTTTGAATTTTTATTCTCACAAAAATAGAAGATTTACTGTTATGTATACAACTGCATTATTGTAAAAATGGTATAAATAATATCAGAGCACTTGTGCATGAATATAAGACTCGCCGGTTGATGTGTATTGGAGGCATGGTGTGATTTGTTTACTCTTGAACATCGTCAAAAATCGAACATTTTCGCTACTTTGAGCTCAATTTCAAGGTACTTGTCATTGTCATACCAATCAAAATCATCTATATTTCTGTAATATATCTTCCATTCTATCAAATGAGACCAAGAAAACGAGAATACATCAATAAATACCATACGAAAATCGACTGCAAAGTCGCTGTTTTAATCGAAAAAAACGGTCAGAGTTTTTTTTCTCTCATTATGCAGTGTGTACTGCAGGATTTTTTATACTGCGACACTGACCACACAGACCCATTCTTTCATATGTATGCCTACCAGACGTTTTCTGCTTAAATTGAGGCCGCTAGAATTTGGGCGTACTAGTACGGCACCAACCCCTGCTCGTAAAACGTACTAGTACGGCACCGACCCCGAAAGGGTTAATGGCCATCCGCTACCCATCATTAGTCTGTTAAATCAAGGGTTTACTTTATTTGATTAATCAACAGGTTAATTCATATGGAAGAAATTGTTTCAAAGAGATAATTCTGTTTATAACGCAAGGCAAAAAAAGTGTGGAACAATATCTGTTGAGTTGTAGTGGAAGGAGGGAGAGAGGGGTATCTGTTGAGTTGTAGTGGAGGGAGGGAGAGAGAGGTATCTGTTGAGTTGTAGTGGAGGGAGGGAGAGAGGGGTATCTGTTGAGTTGTAGTGGAGGGAGGGAGAGAGAGGTATCTGTTGAGTTGTAGTGGAGGGAGGGAGAGAGGTATCACAGTTCAACCTCTCAGCTTGCAATGACAGGCATGAAGGTCATATAAATTAATCTTTACTTCAAATCCCAAATGCTGTTGGGTATGGAGTAAAATATAATTTGTGGCAATAGGGGGGCCTATCACAATTAATGTATGTAGTAAAATTTAATCCGGTTCATGTATATTTTGAAGTCACATTTATAAATTTTTAATCAAAGATAAAATAGAGCTATAAAGTATAAGAGGCCACTAGTTATATTACAGCTTCATCAAGCTGTAATATAACTTTATAAGAGAAATATAGTATACCAGTTATAATAAAGGCTTAAGTTGCTTAATATAAGTTGAAAGCTATTAGCACATGTTTAAATTTATCTTGTGATATGTAATATTAAATAATAGTATACATATAATTACAGTCGTTGTGAATAATTTACTAGCTTCTTTATATTATACTGTATCTGTGTACACTACACATTAAAGATAACCAACTGTCCTGCATAGCTGCTACAGTGCCCTTATAAAGGTACATAGTAAACTGTGTCACACAGTTGGTGCAGCAGACTCCATACACAACACTAAGTGGGGATGATAAGTCTGAGGAAGGTAGAAATCAGTAATGCTGATTAATGAACTATAGTATGAGAAGGGAACGAGAGCAGAGACTCAACTACTGCAAACACAATTTGGTGAATAGTCTCCACAACCACCACTCCCACCCTTCCCCATTCACACTATGGACCATTTGAGATGCGAGGAGTGTGTCTGGGGTCATAGAATTCAGTTACAAATGTAGATGAGCAATAACGATGTTTAGAAGTGCTTTTCACTCTGTTCGTGGTGAGCAAGTAGACACCAGATACAGAACCAAACCCTTCAAATGGGTTCAAGTGTAGATATGACTGGGCCTTGACAAGAATTGAGGGAGATGTTTGGAACAAGAGCTATGGCTCAACCCCCTGCACAACAACAAGGTGAAATATACAATCACCATGTATGTGTACTAAGTAGAGCCAGAAGTATAAGCTCAACCTCTGGAGAACAGATCTGGAGGATTCATGTTATGCTCACACACCGACCAGTGTTCATGGCTGGTCCACATACTAGTTTCTTTCCCTTAAACAAACTGCTTAAAAGTCAAAAATGGAATTCATACTATAGTAGTACTAGCATAATATACTATACTACGTACTTGTAATGTGCATGAGCAATGTCTCAAACAGTGAGCCCATGACACCACAGTGTATGATACACCACACAGTGTGAAACAACACGTTGTGTGACACCCCACAAAATGTGTGACACACTACACTGACATCCCACACAATGTAAAACACGAGAGAGATGGGTGGGTTGACTGCATTTTCTTGGACTGCAAGAAGGCTTTCAATACAGTTCTTCACAAGAGATTAGTGCAGAAGCTAGAGGATCAGGCACGTATAACAGGAAGGGCACTGCAATGGATCAGACAATACCTGACAGGGAGGCAACAACGAGTCATGGTACGTGAAGAAGTATCACAGTGGGCGCCTGTGACGAGCGGGGTCCCACAAGGGTCAGTCCTAGGACCAGTGCTATTTTTGGTATATATATGTGAATGACATGATGGAAGGGATAAATTCAGAAGTGTCCCTGTTCGCAGATGTGAAGTTAATGAGGAGAATTAAATCAGATGAGGATCAGGCAGGACTACAAAGAGACCTGGACAGGCTGGACACGTGGTCCAGCAATTGGCTTCTCGTGTTTAACCCCACTAAATGCAAAATCATGAAGATCGGGGAAGGGCAAAGAAGACCGCAGACAGAGTATAGGCTAGGTGGCCAAAGACTGCAAACCTCACGCAAGGAGAAAGATCTTGGGGCGAGTATAACACCGAGCACGTCTCCGGAAGCACACATCAACCAGATAACTGGTGCAGCATATGGGCGCCTGGCAAACCTGAGAATAACGTTCCAATACCTTAGTAAGGAATCGTTCAAGACACTGTACACTGTGTACGCCAGGCCCATATTGGAGTATGCAGCACCAGTTTGGAACCCACGCCTGGTCAAGCCCGTGCAAAGGTTTGCAACATGGTTAGTTCCGGAGCTAAGGGGAATGTCCTATGAAGAAAGGTTAAGGAAAATTGGCCTGACGACACTGGAGGACAGGAAGGTTAGGGGAGACATGATAACGACATACAAAATATTGTGTGGAATAGATAAGGTGGACAGAGACAGGATGTTCCAGAGAGGGGACACAGAAACAAGGGGTCACAATTGGAAGTTGAAGATTCAGACGAGTCAAAGGGATGTTAGAAGTATTTCGTCAGAGTTGTCAGGAAGTGGAATAGCCTAGCAAGTGATGCAGTGGAGGCAGGAACCATACATAGCTTTAAGACGAGGTATGATAATTCTCATGGAGCAGGGAGAGAGAGGACCTAGTAGCGGTCAGTGAAGAGGCAGGGCCAGGAGCTAAGTGTCGACCCCTGCAACCACAATTAGGTGAGTACAATTAGGGTGGGTGAGTACTACACTGTGACACCCCACACAATGTGTGATACACTACACAATGTAATGCAACACTGACAACACAATACACCACACTATGTGACACAACACAAAGTATGATGCACCACACAATATGTGATGCAACATAGTGTATAAAGCATCAAACAGCACGCGCACCACACTGCCTGACACCCCCGTGTGACGCACCACACTGCCTGACACCCCCGTGTGACGCACCACACTGCCTGACACCCCCGTGTGACGCACCACACTGCCTGACACCCCCGTGTGACGCACCACACTGCCTGACACCCCCGTGTGACGCACCACAGTGCCTGACACCCCCGTGTGACGCACCACAGTGCCTGACACCCCCGTGTGACGCACCACAGTGCCTGACACCCCCGTGTGACGCACCACAGTGCCTGACACCCCGTGTGACGCACCACAGTGCCTGACACCCCGTGTGACGCACCACAGTGCCTGACACCCCCGTGTGACGCACCACAGTGCCTGACACCCCGTGTGACGCACCACAGTGCCTGACACCCCGTGTGACGCACCACAGTGCCTGACACCCCCGTGTGACGCACCACAGTGCCTGACACCCCCGTGTGACGCACCACAGTGCCTGACACCCCCGTGTGACGCACCACAGTGCCTGATACCCCCGTGTGACGCACCACAGTGCCTGACACCCCCGTGTGACGCACCACAGTGCCTGACACCCCCGTGTGACGCACCACAGTGCCTGACACCACCGTGTGACGCACCACAGTGCCTGACACCCCCGTGTGACGCACCACAGTGCGTGAGGCGCCACACTACGCATCACATCAATGGAGCCAGCTAGACGTTAAGTAAATCCACGCTACTTCCCACTAGTAAACCAACATCAATATACTGACAACTACAACATTATAACATCAATATACTGACAACTACAACATTATAACATCAATATACTGACAACTACAACATTATAACATCAATATACTGACAACTACAACATTATAACATCAATATACTGACAACTACAACATTATAACATCAATATACTGACAACTACAACATTATAACATCAATATACTGACAACTACAACATTATAACATCAATATACTGACAACTACAACATTATAACATCAATATACTGACAACTACAACATTATAACATCAATATACTGACAACTACAACATTATAACATCAATATACTGACAACTACAACATTATAACATCAATATACTGACAACTACAACATTATAACATCAATATACTGACAACTACAACATTATAACATCAATATACTGACAACTACAACATTATAACATCAATATACTGACAACTACAACATTATAACATCAACATGGTGACAACTACAACATTATAACATGAACATGGTGACAACTAGAAGGTTATAACATCAACATAGTGACAACTAGAAGGTTATAACATCAACATAGTGACAACTAGAAGGTTATAACATCAACATAGTGACAACTAGAAGGTTATAACATCAACATAGTGACAACTAGAAGGTTATAACATCAACATAGTGACAACTAGAAGGTTATAACATCAACATAGTGACAACTAGAAGGTTATAACATCAACATAGTGACAACTAGAAGGTTATAACATCAACATAGTGACAACTAGAAGGTTATAACATCAACATAGTGACAACTAGAAGGTTATAACATCAACATAGTGACAAATAGAAGGTTATAACATCAACATAGTGACAAATAGAAGGTTATAACATCAACATAGTGACAACTAGGTTATAACATCAACATAGTGACAACTAGAAGGTTATAACATCAACATAGTGACAACTAGAAGGTTATAACATCAACATAGTGACAACTACAAGGTTATAACATCAACATAGTGACAACTAGAAGGTTATAACATCAACATAGTGACAACTAGAAGGTTATAACATCAACATAGTGACAACTAGAAGGTTATAACATGAACATAGTGACAACTAGAAGGTTATAACATGAACATAGTGACAACTAGAAGGTTATAACATGAACATAGTGACAACTAGAAGGTTATAACATCAACATAGTGACAACTAGAAGGTTATAACATCAACATAGATGGAAGTCGAGGTAGACACAACCAACATGGAGGGGGGGGAAGGGTAGATAACCAGTGGATAGGGGAGAGGGCGGGGGTAGAGGCAGCTGCAGACATTGGTATATCGACCAGCAGCAGCAGCAGCAGCAGCAGCAGCAGCCTGGGGGAAATCCCCGCCTCTACCAGGGACCAGACTGGTCACTGTGACGCACCCCTGCCATCCTTCTGTCAACCCTGCCACCCCTTGTCAGCCCCGCCGTCCTGCTACACCTGTGTCACCCCTGCTGCTACACCTGTGTCACCCCTGCCGCCACACCTGTGACATCCCTGCTGCTACACCTGTATCACCCCTGCCGTCCATCTTAAACAAGGGAAGTCAACCAAACAACCCTGCTAAGATTCTCAGAACAGTTGTCAAACAGCCTGGCTGCTGTAGTGTCCACCTTCCACTGCGTGCAGCTAGCACCAACAGCCTGGCTGGTCAATGAGAAGCCTGGCGTGGTAACGGGTGGAATTATGACCCAGAAGTCGTCTTCGGATGACCTCGACCTGTCCCTCCCAACACCTAAAATAACTAGGCATTGAAATGTACCACTGTGTCAGATGGTTCAATAATTGAGGGAGACAGCTGGTGTGTCTGTGTGTGTGACCAGCAGCTGGTGTGTGTGTGTGTGTGACCAGCAGCTGGTGTGTGTGACCAGCAGCTGGTGTGTGTGTGTGACCAGCAGCTGGTGTGTGTATGACCAGCAGCTGGTGTGTGTATGACCAGCAGCTGGTGTGTGTATGACCAGCAGCTGGTGTGTGTGTGCCCAGCAGATGGTGTGTGTATGACCAGCAGCTGGTGTGTGTATGACCAGCAGCTGGTGTGTGTGTGCCCAGCAGATGGTGTGTGTATGATCAGCAGCTGGTGTGTGTATGACCAGCAGCTGGTGTGTGTGTGAGACCAGCAGCTGGTGTGTGTGTGAGACCAGCAGCTGGTGTGTGTGTGTGAGACCAGCAGCTGGTGTGTGTGTGTGTCTGACCAGCAGCTGGTGTGTGTGTGTGAGCAGCAGCTGGTGTGTGTGTGTGTGAGCAGCAGCTGGTGTGTGTGTGACCAGCAGCTGGTGTGTGTGTGACCAGCAGCTGGTGTGTGTGTGACCAGCAGCTGGTGTGTGTGGACCAGCAGCTGGTGTGTGTGTGACCAGCAGCTGGTGTGTGTATGACCAGCAGCTGGTGTGTGTATGACCAGCAGCTGGTGTGTGTATGACAAGCAGCTGGTGTGTGTATGACAAGCAGCTGGTGTGTGTATGACAAGCAGCTGGTGTGTGTGTGACCAGCAGCTGGTGTGTGTGTGACCAGCAGCTGGTGTGTGTATGACCAGCAGCTGGTGTGTGCGCCCAGCAGATGGTGTATGACCAGCAGCTGGTGTGTGTGTGCCCAGCAGATGGTGTATGACCAGCAGCTGGTGTGTGTGTGACCAGCAGCTGGTGTGTGTGCCCAGCAGCTGGTGTGTGTGCCCAGCAGCTGGTGTGTCTGTGTGTGTGTGACCAGCTGCTGGTGTGTTGTGTGTGTGTGACCAGCAGCTGGTGTGTGTATGACCAGCAGCTGGTGTGTGTGTGCCCAGCAGATGGTGTATGACCAGCAGCTGGTGTGTGTGTGACCAGCAGCTGGTGTGTGTGCCCAGCAGCTGGTGTGTGTGCCAGCAGCTGGTGTGTGTGTGTGACCAGCAGCTGGTGTGTCTGTGGTGTGTGTGACCAGCAGCTGGTGTGTCTGTGTGTGTGACCAGCAGCTGGTGTGTCTGTGTGTGACCAGCAGCTGGTGGTGTGTGACCAGCAGCTGGTGTGTGTGTGACCAGCAGCTGGTGTGTGACCAGCAGCTGGTGGTGTGACCAGCAGCTGTGTGTGTGACCAGCAGCTGGTGTGTGTGTGACCAGCAGCTGGTGTGTGTGACCAGCAGCTGGTGTGTGTGACCAGCAGCTGGTGTGGTGTGACCAGCAGCTGGTGTGTGTGTGTGACCAGCAGCTGGTGTGTGTGGTGACCAGCAGCTGGTGTGTGTGTGACCAGCAGCTGGTGTGTGTGTGACCAGCAGCTGGTGTGTGTGTGTGACCAGCAGCTGGTGTGTGTGTGACCAGCAGCTGGTGTGTGTGTGACCAGCAGCTGGGTGTGTGTGACCAGCAGCTGGTGTGTGTGTGACCAGCAGCTGGTGTGGTGTGACCAGCAGCTGGTGTGTGTGTGACCAGCAGCTGGTGTGTGTGTGACCAGCAGCTGGTGTGTGTGTGACCAGCAGCTGGTGTGTGTGTGACCAGCAGCTGGTGTGTGTGTGACCAGCAGCTGGTGTGTGTGTGACCAGCAGCTGGTGTGTGTATGACCAGCAGCTGGTGTGTGTGTGTGACCATCAGCTGGTGTGTGTGTGTGACCATCAGCTGGTGTCTGTATTATAGTATCAGAAGCAGGGGGTTGGGAGTGTGGGGAGGGAGATTGTGAGGAGGGGAGAGGGAAGTGTGTTGGGAGTGGAGTGTGTGGGAGGTCGAGTGTGGGGAATGGGGTGGGGTGTGGAGGTGGGAGGGAGGAGTTCGGAGAGGGTGTGGAGAGGGGAGGGATGTGCAGGTGGGAAGGGGAAGGGGGTGGAGATAGGAAGGAAGGGGTGGAGAGGGAAGAGGAGGGTGTGCAGGTAAGGGAAGGTGGAAAGGGGAAGGGGAAGGGGGTGGAAAGGAAGGGAGGGGGTGGAGAGGTAAGGCGAGGGTGTTGAGGTGGGAAGGGAGGGTGTTGAGGTGGGAAGGGGAGGGGTGTGCAGGTGGGAAGGGAGGGTGTGGAGGTGGGAAGGGGAGGGGTGTGGAGGTGGGAAGGGGAGGGTGTGGAGGTGGGAAGGGAGGGTGTGGAGGTGGGAAGGGGAGGGGTGTGGAGGTGGGAAGGGGAGGGGTGTGGAGGTGGGAAGGGAGGGGTGTGGAGGTGGGAAGGGGAGGTGTGGAGGTGGGAAGGAGAGGGGTGTGCAGGTGGGAAGGGGAGGGGGAGAAAGAAGGGAGTGCATGTGGAAGGGAGGGTGTGGAGGTGGAAGGGGAGGGTGTGGAGGTGGGAAGGGGAGGGGTGTGGAGATGGGAAGGGAGGGGTGTGGAGGTGGGAAGGGGTGTTGATGTGGGAAAGGGAGGGTATGGAGGTGGGAAGGGGAGGGGGGTAGTGAGGGAAGGGGAGGGGGGTAGTGAGGGAAGGGGAGGGGGGTAGTGAGGGAAGGGGGTAGTGAGGGAAGGGGAGGGGGGTAGTGAGGGAACGGGAGGGGGGGTAGTGAGGGAAGTTGAGGGAGAGCATGTGGGAGAGGATTTTCATATACTCAGACCAACGTGCGTAGGCGTGAGCGCGCACGTGGGGGAGGAGAAGCAGGATTAATACTCAGCTTTAAGAAAAGGTACAATACTAAGATAGGAGTGAACCCTGTAGCGGCCAGAGGCGGGGCGAGGAGCTGAGACTCATCCCCTGCAACCACACTGGTTAGTTGAGTGCATGTGTGAGCATTCACCACATATGTTGTACCACCACAGCAGTGCTGCTGTACCACCACCACCAGCACAGCAGTGCTGCTGTACCACCACCACCACCAGCACAGCAGTGTTGCTGTACCACCACCACCACCAGCACAGCAGTGCTGCTGTACCACCACCACCAGCACAGCAGTGCTGCTGTACCACCACCACCACCACAGCAGTGCTGCTGTACCACCACCACCAGCACAGCAGTGCTGCTGTACCACCACCACCAGCACAGCAGTGTTGCTGTACCACTACCACCAGCACAGCAGTGCTGCTGTACCACTACCACCAGCACAGCAGTGCTGCTGTACCACCACCAGCACAGCAGTGCTGCTGTACCACCACCACCACAGCAGTGTTGCTGTACCACCACCACCACCAGCACAGCAGTGCTGCTGTACCACCACCACCACCAGCACAGCAGTGCTGCTGTACCACCACCACCAGCACAGCAGTGCTGCTGTACCCCCACCACCAGCACAGCAGTGCTGCTGTGTCACCACTAACACAGCAGTGCTGCTGTTCCACTAACAGCAGTGCTGCTGTGTCACCACTAACACAGCAGTGCTGCTGTGTCACCACTAACACAGCAGTGCTGTGTCACCACTAACACAGCTGTGTGTCACCACTAACACAGCAGTGCTGCTGTGTCACCACTAACACAGCAGTGCTGCTGTGTCACCACTAACACAGCAGTGCTGCTGTGTCACCACTAACACAGCAGTGCTGCTGTGTCACCACTAACACAGCAGTGCTGCTGTGTCACCACTAACACAGCAGTGCTGCTGTGTCACCACTAACACAGCAGTGCTGCTGTGTCACCACTAACACAGCAGTGCTGCTGTGTCACCACTAACACAGCAGTGCTGCTGTGTCACCACTAACACAGCAGTGCTGCTGTGTCACCACTAACACAGCAGTGCTGCTGTGTCACCACTAACACAGCAGTGCTGCTGTGTCACCACTAACACAGCAGTGCTGCTGTGTCACCACTAACACAGCAGTGCTGCTGTGTCACCACTAACACAGCAGTGCTGCTGTGTCACCACTAACACAGCAGTGCTGCTGTGTCACCACTAACACAGCAGTGCTGTGTGTCACCACTAACACAGCAGTGCTGCTGTATCACCACCTAACACAGCAGTGCTGCTGTGTCACCACTAACACAGCAGTGCTGCTGTGTCACCACTAACACAGCAGTGCTGCTGTGTCACCACTAACACAGCAGTGCTGCTGTGTCACCACTAACACAGCAGTGCTGCTGTGTCACCACTAACACAGCAGTGCTGCTGTGTCACCACTAACACAGCAGTGCTGCTGTGTCACCACTAACACAGCAGTGCTGCTGTGTCACCACTAACACAGCAGTGCTGCTGTGTCACCACTAACACAGCAGTGCTGCTGTGTCACCACTAACACAGCAGTGCTGCTGTGTCACCACTAACACAGCAGTGCTGCTGTGTCACCACTAACACAGCAGTGCTGCTGTGTCACCACTAACACAGCAGTGCTGCTGTGTCACCACTAACACCAGTGCTGGTGTGTCACCACTAACAACAGTGCTGGTGTGTCACCACTAACACCAGTGCTGGTGTGTCACCACTAACACCAGTGCTGGTGTGTCACCACTAACACCAGTGCTGGTGTGTCACCACTAACACCAGTGCTGGTGTGTCACCACTAACACCAGTGCTGGTGTGTCACCACTAACACCAGTGCTGGTGTGTCACCACTAACACCAGTGCTGGTGTGTCACCACTAACACCAGTGCTGGTGTGTCACCACTAACACCAGTGCTGGTGTGTCACCACTAACACCAGTGCTGGTGTGTCACCACTAACACCAGTGCTGGTGTGTCACCACTAACACCAGTGCTGGTGTGTCACCACTAACACCAGTGCTGGTGTGTCACCACTAACACCAGTGCTGGTGTGTCACCACTAACACCAGTGCTGGTGTGTCACCACTAACACCAGTGCTGGTGTGTCACCACTAACACCAGTGCTGGTGTGTCACCACTAACACCAGTGCTGGTGTGTCACCACTAACACCAGTGCTGGTGAAACATAACAGAGAGAGTCAGGTCAAAGGGTTGCATGATGCGGCACTTTCCTTCACTCTCATGGACCCGCCAGTGGTACCACCTCAGAGGGGACACCAGGGAGGGGACACCAGGGAGGAGACACCAGGGAGGAGACACCAGGGAGGAGACACCAGGGAGGAGACACCAGGTAGGGGACACCAGGGAGGAGACACCAGGTAGGGGACACCAGGGAGGGGACACCAGGGAGGGGAACACCAGGGAGGAGACACCAGGGGGGGGACACCAGGGAGGGGAACACCAGGGAGGGGAACACCAGGGAGGGGAACACCAGGGAGGGGAACACCAGGGAGGGGAACACCTTGGAGGACCACTCCTCACTCCCACCATGGTGGACCATACACATCTGACCCCCACCATCACCTCACTGGACTATATAGGTGTGCCACTCACTGGACCACACTCGTGTGCCACTCACTGGACCACACTCGTGTGCCACTCACTGGACCACACTCGTGTGCCACTCACTGGACCACACTCGTGTGCCACTCACTGGACCACACTCGTGTGCCACTCACTGGACCACACTCGTGTGCCACTCACTGGACCACACTCGTGTGCCACTCACTGGACCACACTCGTGTGCCACTCACTGGACCACACTCGTGTGCCACTCACTGGACCACACTCGTGTGCCACTCACTGGACCACACTCGTGTGCCACTCACTGGACCACACTCGTGTGCCACTCACTGGACCACACTCGTGTGCCACTCACTGGACCACACTCGTGTGCCACTCACTGGACCACACTCGTGTGCCACTCACTGGACCACACTCGTGTGCCACTCACTGGACCACACTCGTGTGCCACTCACTGGACCACACTCGTGTGTGCCATCACACAACAGCACACACTAAAGGGGGGTAATAAAGAATGATGACTGTAACCGCTAACTTGACATTGTTATATATGGCAGAGTCAAGGTGATGGTTCAGAAATATGATAAAGACAATAAGTGTGTTGATAATGGCCACTCCATGGGGTTGGCGTACAGGTTATCCAGGAGCCGGGGATGAGTGAAGGACTTATTATGCTTGGCGATGAGTGGCGTGGAGTGCAGCAAGAGTGGATGTGCTAGCAACACAAGAATATATGACTGAGTTATTATATAAGGGTCGGTATGTGACCGGATAAACGAGACAAAATTTAAGAGGTCGACTAGGAATGTGTTAAAAAGTCATAATGTAGAGGTGTTAATGATCGCCAGGATCCCCGTCCCCGAGGCTCGCTCTTACATTACCATTCTTTAATTGGAGAGCAAATATTTCAAGACTAAGAACTATTAGAAACACACACCAAACTAATGACAAGTGTATATACAATGTAAATACAAATTACTTAAATTTACCTGTCGAATATGTTCATAAAAGAGAAAGAAAAGGCCAACAATTGTGCCAAAGTGCCAGAAGTTAAGTTAGCTTCAGTTACACTCTCGTGTGACAGTGTAACACAAGCTTGTGCCAAAGTGCCAGAAGTTAAGTTAGCTTCAGTTACACTCTCGTGTGACAGTGTAACACAAGCTTGTGCCAAAGTGCCAGAAGTTAAGTTAGCTTCAGTTACACTCTCGTGTGACAGTGTAACACAAGCTTGTGCCAAAGTGCCAGAAGTTAAGTTAGCTTCAGTTACACTCTCGTGTGACAGTGTAACACAAGCTTGTGCCAAAGTGCCAGAAGTTAAGTTAGCTTCAGTTACACTCTCGTGTGACAGTGTAACACAAGCTTGTATATGTTATCAACATAAATTTGCAGTTCACGGTTTTCTGTCTACACTTTAATTGTTTAAGATTATTTTTCTTAAATATTGACACAATGTTATTCTCCATGTTAGGGAAGATGAAAAAAGTTACCCAGGGTGATATCTCATCAGGTCCAGCTCTTTCATTATTACCCTGGGTGATATCTCATCAGGTCCAGCCAGCTCTTTCATTATTACCCTGGGTGATATCTCATCAGGTCCAGCTCTTTCATTATTACCCTGGGTGATATGTCATCAGGTCCAGCTCTTTCATTATTACCCTGGGTGATATGTCATCAGGTCCAGCTCTTTCATTATTACCCTGGGTGATATGTCATCAGGTCCAGCTCTTTCATTATTACCCTGGGTGATATGTCATCAGGTCCAGCTCTTTCATTATTACCCTGGGTGATATGTCATCAGGTCCAGCTCTTTCATTATTACCCAGGGTGATATGTCATCAGGTCCAGCTCTTTCATTATTACCCAGGGTGATATGTCATCAGGTCCAGCTCTTTCATTATTACCCTGGGTGATATCTCATCAGGTCCAGCTCTTTCATTATTACCCAGGGTGATATCTCATCAGGTCCAGCTCTTTCATTATTACCCTGGGTGATATCTCATCAGGTCCCGCTCTTTCATTATTACCCAGGGTGATATCTCATCAGGTCCAGCTCTTTCATTATTACCCTGGGTGATATCTCATCAGGTCCAGCTCTTTCATTATTACCCTGGGTGATATCTCATCAGGTCCAGCTCTTTCATTATTACCCAGGGTGATATGTCATCAGGTCCAGCTCTTTCATTATTACCCAGGGTGATATGTCATCAGGTCCAGCTCTTTCATTATTACCCTGGGTGATATCTCATCAGGTCCAGCTCTTTCATTATTTTATGAATAAACGAGTGTAGTAATGTTAAGAGGCACGTAAGTCTCTTTTAACACTATAATAACGTGTACATTTTTCCAGTATAATGTACCTTGTGCATAATAACTATCGCATTTGTTTGGTAAGGTGAAGACCAGGATCTTTCCTCAATTCATTGGTATAACTTAACAATTGTTGTGGTATATAAGCTTCAGTGCAGCTCAGACACAATTGTCATCAAAGATTTGTTAAGTTATACCATGAATTAAGGAAAGATCCTGGACTTCACCTTAACAAACAGACAAAGCAAATACGATAGTAATTATGGACAAGGTAAATTATAGTGGAAAAATTAACGTTATTAGAAGACAGGGGAACTTAGGTGCCCCTTAAGGGTGACCAAGTGCCTCTTGGCAGGTTGTGTGACACATTACACTATCAATTACTTACTGCATTACTCTCCAGGCTGAACAATGACACCTCTTTAAGAGTGAGGTAGTTACCAATGTCTGACAAGAGTATAAATGTCCGTCACTTTCTCCTAGTATGTATAGCCTGGCCACTTTCTGCCGCTCTGTATAGCCTGGCCACTTTCTGCCGCTCTGTATAGCCTGGCCACTTTCTGCCGCTCTGTATAGCCTGGCCACTTTCTGCCGCTCTGTATAGCCTGGCCACTTTCTGCCGCTCTGTATAGCCTGGCCACTTTCTGCCGCTCTGTATAGCCTGGCCACTTTCTGCCGCTCTGTATAGCCTGGCCACTTTCTGCCGCTCTGTATAGCCTGGCCACTTTCTGCCGCTCTGTATAGCCTGGCCACTTTCTGCCGCTCTGTATAGCCTGGCCACTTTCTGCCGCTCTGTATAGCCTGGCCACTTTCTGCCGCTCTGTATAGCCTGGCCACTTTCTGCCGCTCTGTATAGCCTGGCCACTTTCTGCCGCTCTGTATAGCCTGGCCACTTTCTGCCGCTCTGTATAGCCTGGCCACTTTCTGCCGCTCTGTATAGCCTGGCCACTTTCTGCCGCTCTGTATAGCCTGGCCACTTTCTGCCGCTCTGTATAGCCTGGCCACTTTCTGCCGCTCTGTATAGCCTGGCCACTTTCTGCCGCTCTGTATAGCCTGGCCACTTTCTGCCGCTCTGTATAGCCTGGCCACTTTCTGCCGCTCTGTATAGCCTGGCCACTTTCTGCCGCTCTGTATAGCCTGGCCACTTTCTGCCGCTCTGTATAGCCTGGCCACTTTCTGCCGCTCTGTATAGCCTGGCCACTTTCTGCCGCTCTGTATAGCCTGGCCACTTTCTGCCGCTCTGTATAGCCTGGCCACTTTCTGCCGCTCTGTATAGCCTGGCCACTTTCTGCCGCTCTGTATAGCCTGGCCACTTTCTGCCGCTCTGTATAGCCTGGCCACTTTCTGCCGCTCTGTATAGCCTGGCCACTTTCTGCCGCTCTGTATAGCCTGGCCACTTTCTGCCGCTCTGTATAGCCTGGCCACTTTCTGCCGCTCTGTATAGCCTGGCCACTTTCTGCCGCTCTGTATAGCCTGGCCACTTTCTGCCGCTCTGTATAGCCTGGCCACTTTCTGCCGCTCTGTATAGCCTGGCCACTTTCTGCCGCTCTGTATAGCCTGGCCACTTTCTGCCGCTCTGTATAGCCTGGCCACTTTCTGCCGCTCTGTATAGCCTGGCCACTTTCTGCCGCTCTGTATAGCCTGGCCACTTTCTGCCGCTCTGTATAGCCTGGCCACTTTCTGCCGCTCTGTATAGCCTGGCCACTTTCTGCCGCTCTGTATAGCCTGGCCACTTTCTGCCGCTCTGTATAGCCTGGCCACTTTCTGCCGCTCTGTATAGCCTGGCCACTTTCTGCCGCTCTGTATAGCCTGGCCACTTTCTGCCGCTCTGTATAGCCTGGCCACTTTCTGCCGCTCTGTATAGCCTGGCCACTTTCTGCCGCTCTGTATAGCCTGGCCACTTTCTGCCGCTCTGTATAGCCTGGCCACTTTCTGCCGCTCTGTATAGCCTGGCCACTTTCTGCCGCTCTGTATAGCCTGGCCACTTTCTGCCGCTCTGTATAGCCTGGCCACTTTCTGCCGCTCTGTATAGCCTGGCCACTTTCTGCCGCTCTGTATAGCCTGGCCACTTTCTGCCGCTCTGTATAGCCTGGCCACTTTCTGCCGCTCTGTATAGCCTGGCCACTTTCTGCCGCTCTGTATAGCCTGGCCACTTTCTGCCGCTCTGTATAGCCTGGCCACTTTCTGCCGCTCTGTATAGCCTGGCCACTTTCTGCCGCTCTGTATAGCCTGGCCACTTTCTGCCGCTCTGTATAGCCTGGCCACTTTCTGCCGCTCTGTATAGCCTGGCCACTTTCTGCCGCCTATAGCTGCTATTGCCTGAAGCCCACTTTCTGCCGCTCTGTATAGCCTGGCCACTTTCTGCCACTGTATAGTCTGGCCACTTTCTGCCACTCTGTATAGCCTGGCCACTTTCTGCTAGAATGTGTAGTGATTACTGTGTACTAGAATGTATAGTGATTACTGTGTACTAGAATGTATAGTGATTACTGTGTACTAGAATGTATAGTGATTACTGTGTACTAGAATGTATAGTGATTACTGTGTACTAGAATGTATAGTGATTACTGTGTACTAGAATGTATAGTGATCACTGTGTACTAGAATGTATAGTGATCACTGTGTACTAGAATGTATAGTGATCACTGTGTACTAGAATGTATAGTGATCACTGTGTACTAGAATGTATAGTGATCACTGTGTACTAGAATGTATAGTGATCACTGTGTACTAGAATGTATAGTGATCACTGTGTACTAGAATGTATAGTGATCACTGTGTACTAGAATGTATAGTGATCACTGTGTACTAGAATGTATAGTGATCACTGTGTACTAGAATGTATAGTGATCACTGTGTACTAGAATGTATAGTGATCACTGTGTACTAGAATGTATAGTGATCACTGTGTACTAGAATGTATAGTGATCACTGTGTACTAGAATGTATAGTGATCACTGTGTACTAGAATGTATAGTGATCACTGTGTACTAGAATGTATAGTGATCACTGTGTACTAGAATGTATAGTGATCACTGTGTACTAGAATGTATAGTGATCACTTTGTACTAGAATGTATAGTGATCACTGTGTACTAGAATGTATAGTGATCACTGTGTACTAGAATGTATATTGATCACTGTGTACTAGAATGTATAGTGATCACTGTGTACTAGAATGTATAGTGATCACTGTGTACTATAATGTATAGTGATCACTTTGTACTAGAATGTATAGTGATCACTTTGTACTAGAATGTATAGTGATCACTTTGTACTAGAATGTATATTGATCCCTTTGTACTAGAATGTATAGTGATCACTGTGTACTAGAATTGTAGTGATCACTGTGTACTAGAATGTATAGTGATCACTGTGTACTAGAATGTATAGTGATCACTGTGTACTAAAATGTATAGTGATCACTTTGTACTAGAATGTATAGTGATCACTGTGTACTAGAATGTATAGTGATCACTGTGTACTAGAATATATAGTGATCACTGTGTACTAAATGTATAGTGATCACTGTGTACTAAATGTATAGTGATCACTGTGTACTAAATGTATAGTGATCACTGTGTACTAAATGTATAGTGATCACTGTGTACTAAATGTATAGTGATCATTGTGTACTAGAATGTATAGTGATCACTGTGTACTAAAATGTATAGTGATCACTGTGTACTATAATATATAGTGATCACTGTGTACTAGAATGTATAGTGATCACTGTGTACTAGAATATATAGTGATCACTGTGTAATAGAATATATAGTGATCACTGTGTACTAAATGTATAGTGATCACTGTGTACTAGAATGTATAGTGATCACTGTGTACTAGAATATATAGTGATCACTGTGTACTAAATGTATAGTGACCACTGTGTACTAGAATGTATAGTGATCACTGTGTACTAGAATGTATAATGAACACTTTGTACTAAATGTATAGTGAACACTGTGTACTAGAATATATAGTGATCACTGTGTACTAAATGTACCTGGAGTTTACCTGGAGAATTCGAGGGGTCAACGCCCCCCGGCCCGGTCTGTGACCAAGCCTTATAGTGATGTATAGTGATCACTGTGCTAGAATGTATAATGATGACTTTCTGCTAGTATATATAGTGTGGTCACCACTCGCTGGATAAATCAATTACTAGATTACAATAACTACTGTGAAGGTGTTTCTTGGAGAACACTTGGTGGAATATATCCCTTAACTTTACGAGTTACATCAAGACAATGTTGGCAGTGAAGGAGTGCTCCAGATAAAGGCAGGGACACAGTTATGACTAAGTGGGAAGGAAGATCTGGAGGCACGCATGTAGCAGGGCATTAAAGACGAGAGAGAGAGGAAACACTAAGGGTTGGAAGGGGAAGAGGAGTGGATGGAGGGGTGGAGGTGTGCGAGTATATAACATTACCTCCCAGGTTTTACCTCTGAGGTAAAAATAGTATTATAAGATGCCAGGAGGAACACGTCTCCGCCACAACCTTGGTCGTGGTAACTTTAAAGACGATAATATTATCTTAGTGTTGTCATTCCCAGCATCATCTGTCACCTCCATACTCATCACCAGCATCACCAGAATCAAAGCATCTCCCAGCCCCAGAGTATAATGGTCCAAGTGTCGGAGTCTTGTGTTAGAGCAGGGAGAGCCACAAGAGTCCACCAGGAATATCCATTCACACTGAGTTTCTTTACTTAATTCTATATAATTTACCATTAATGTTTTTACAACACTACTGTACCTATTACAATTACGTACTGTATAAATGAATATGATTGTAAACATGTAGTCAACATATATAAATTACTGTTATTTTTATAATGAAGTAGAATAAAGTGGTAAGCAGTGTCCCTGGTGTGGTAGTAGAAGGAAGTGGTAAGCAGTGTCCCTTGTGTGGTAGTAGAATAAAGTGGTAAGCAGTGTCCCTGGTGTGGTAGTAGAATAAAGTGGTAAGCAGTGTCCCTGGTGTGGTAGTAGAATAAAGTGGTAAGCAGTGTCCCTGGTGTGGTAGTAGAATAAAGTGGTAAGCAGTGTCCCTGGTGTGGTAGTAGAATGAAGTGGTAAGCAGTGTCCCTGGTGTGGTAGTAGAATAAAGTGGTAAGCAGTGTCCCTGTGTGGTAGTAGAATAAAGTGGTAAGCAGTGTCCCTGGTGTGGTAGTAGAAAAAAGTGGCAAGCAGTGTCCCTGTGTGGTAGTAGAAGGAAGTGGTAAGCAGTGTCCCTCTGTGGTAGTAGAATAAAGTGGTAAGCAGTGTCCCTGTGTGGTAGTAGAAGGAAGTGGTAAGCAGTGTCCCTGGTGTGGTAGTAGAATAAAGTGGTAAGCAGTGTCCCTGTGTGGTAGTAGTATAAGGAAGTGGCAAGCAGTGTCCCTGTGTGGTAGTAGAATAAAGTGGTAAGCAGTGTCCCTGTGTGGTAGTAGAATAAAGTGGTAAGCAGTGTCCCTGGTGTGGTAGAAAGTGGTAAGCAGTGTCCCTGGTGTGGTAGAAAGTGGTATGCAGTGTCCCTGGTGTGGTAGAAAGTGGTAAGCAGTGTCCCTGGTGTGGTAGAAAGTGGTAAGCAGTGTCCCTGGTGTGGTAAAAGTGGTAAGCAGTGTCCCTGGTGTGGTAGAAAGTGGTAAGCAGTGTCCCTGGTGTGGTAGAAAGTGGTAAGCAGTGTCCCTGGTGTGGTAGAAAGTGGTAAGCAGTGTCCCTGGTGTGGTAGAAAGTGGTAAGCAGTGTCCCTGGTGTGGTAGAAAGTGGTAAGCAGTGTCCCTGGTGTGGTAGAAAGTGGTAAGCAGTGTCCCTGGTGTGGTAGAAAGTGGTAAGCAGTGTCCCTGGTGTGGTAGAAAGTGGTAAGCAGTGTCCCTGGTGTGGTAGAAAGTGGTAAGCAGTGTCCCTGGTGTGGTAGAAAGTGGTAAGCAGTGTCCCTGGTGTGGTAGAAAGTGGTAAGCAGTGACGAACACTACAGTTTCTACCTCACACCAAACACATGATAGTAGATACAACTTCTAACATCCAAACTAAATGTCAACACAGACCAGGGGGCCATACACACAGACCAGGGGGCCATACACACAGACCAGGGGGCCATACACACAGACCAGGGGGCCATACACACAGACCAGGGGGCCATACACAGACCAGGGGGCCATACACACAGACCAGGGGGCCATACACACAGACCATACACACAGACCAGTTGGCCATACACACAGACTAGGGGATCATACACACAGACTAGGGGACCATACACACACAGACCAGGGGACCATACACACAGACCAGGGGACCATACACACAGACCAGGGGGCCATACACACCAGGGCACCATACACACAGACCAGGGGACCATATACACAGACCAGGGGACCATATACACAGACCAGGGGACCATACACACACATACCAGGGGACCATACACACACATACCAGGGGACCATACACACACATACCAGGGGAACAAACACAGACCAGGGGACCACACACACACATACCAGGGGACCACACACACACAGACCAGGGGGCCATACACAGACTAGGGGGCCATACACACAGACCAGGGGGACCATACACACAGACCAGGGGACCATACACACAGACCAGGGGACCATATACACACATACCAGGGGACCATACACAGAGACCAGGGGACCATACACACAAACCAGGGGACCATACACACACATACCAGGGGACCATACACACAGACCAGGGGACCATACACACAGACCAGGGGACCATATACACACATACCAGGGGACCACACACACACATACCAGGGACCATACATACACAGACCAGGGGAACATACATACACAGACCAGGGGAACATAAACACAGACCAGGGGACCATACATACACAGACCAGGGGACCATACATACACAGACCAGGGGACCATACTACACAGACCAGGGAACAAACACAGACCAGGGGACCATATACACACATACCAGGGGACCATACACACAGACCAGGGACCATACACACAAACCAGGGACCATACACACATACCAGGGGACCATACACACAGACCAGGGACCATCACACAGACCAGGGGACCAAAACACACATACCAGGGGACCATACATACACAGACCAGGGGAACATACATACACAGACCAGGGGACCATACATACACAGACCAGGGGACCATACATACACAGACCAGGGGAACAAACACAGACCAGGGGACCATACATACACAGACCAGGGGAACATAAACACAGACCAGGGGAACATAAACACAGACCAGGGGACCATACATACACAGACCAGGGGAACATAAACACAGACCAGGGGACCATACATACACAGACCAGGGGACCATACATACACAGACCAGGGGAACATAAGCACAGACCAGGGGAACATAAACACATACCAGGGGACCACACACACACATACCAGGGGACCATACACACACAGACCAGGGGAACATAAACACATACCAGGGGACCACACACACACATACCAGGGGACCATACACACACAGACCAGGGGAACATAAACACAGACCAGGGGACCACACATACACAGACCAGGGGACCACATACACACACACACACACTAAGGGGGGGGGTACAGTTAGCAGGCAGCTGGTGGGGTGAGTGACGTCAGTGATCACGTGATCAAGCATCCAACACTTGAGGCTCGCCCCTTTAACCCACCACCACCACCTTCATAACACCACCACCACCACCTTCATAACACCACCACCCACCACCTTCATAACACCACCACCCACCACCTTCATAACACCACCACCCACCACCTTCATAACACCACCACCACCACCTTCATAACACCACCACCACCACCTTCATAACACCACCACCACCACCACCTTCATAACACCACCACCACCTTCATAACACCACCACCACCTTCATAACACCACCACCACCTTCATAACACCACCACCACCACCCACCACCTTCATAACACCACCACCACCACCACCTTCATAACACCACCACCACCACCACCTTCATAACACCACCACCACCTTCATAACACCACCACCCACCACCTTCATAACACCACCACCCACCACCTTCATAACACCACCACCCACCACCTTCATGACACCACCACCACCACCTTCATGACACCACCACCCACCACCTTCATGACACCACCACCCACCACCTTCACGACACCACCACCTTCATGACACCACCACCCACCACCTTCATAACACCACCACCCACCACCTTCATAACACCACCACCCACCACCTTCATAACACCACCACCCACCACCTTCATAACACCACCACCCACCACCTTCATAACACCACCACCCACCACCTTCATAACACCACCACCCACCACCTTCATAACACCACCACCCACCACCTTCATAACACCACCACCCACCACCTTCATACCACCACCACCCACCACCTTCATAACACCACCACCCACCACCTTCATAACACCACCACCCACCACCTTCATAACACCACCACCCACCACCTTCATAACACCACCACCCACCTTCATAACACCACCACCCACCACCTTCATAACACCACCACCCACCACCTTCATAACACCACCACCACCACCTTCATACCACCACCCACCACCTTCATAACACCACCACCACCACCTTCATAACACCACCACCACCTTCATAACACCACCACCTTCATAACACCACCACCACCTTCATAACACCACCACCCACCACCTTCATAACACCACCACCACCTTCATAACACCACCACCTTCATAACACCACCACCACTTTCATAACACCACCACCCACCACCTTCATAACACCACCACCACCACCTTCATAACACCACCACCCACCACCTTCATAACACCACCACCCACCACCTTCATAACACCACCACCCACCACCTTCATACCACCACCCACCACCTTCATAACACCACCACCACCACCTTCATAACACCACCACCCACCACCTTCATAACACCACCACCACTTTCATAACACCACCACCACCACCACCTTCATAACACCACCACCACCACCTTCATAACACCACCACCACCACCACCTTCATAACACCACCACCACCACCACCTTCATAACACCACCACCACCACCACCTTCATACCACCACCACCACCACCTTCATAACACCACCACCACCTTCATAACACCACCACCCACCACCTTCATAACACCACCACCCACCACCTTCATGACACCACCACCCACCACCTTCATGACACCACCACCACCACCTTCATGACACCACCACCCACCACCTTCATGACACCACCACCCACCACCTTCATGACACCACCACCTTCATGACACCACCACCCACCACCTTCATAACACCACCACCCACCACCTTCATAACACCACCACCCACCACCTTCATAACACCACCACCCACCACCTTCATAACACCACCACCCACCACCTTCATAACACCACCACCCACCACCTTCATAACACCACCACCCACCACCTTCATAACACCACCACCCACCACCTTCATAACACCACCACCCACCACCTTCATAACACCACCACCCACCACCTTCATGACACCACCACCCACCACCTTCATGACACCACCACCCACCACCTTCATGACACCACCACCCACCACCTTCATGACACCACCACCCACCACCTTCATGACACCACCACCTTCATGACACCACAACCCACCACCTTCATAACACCACCACCCACCACCTTCATAACACCACCACCTTCATAACACCACCACCCACCACCTTCATAACACCACCACCCACCACCTTCATAACACCACCACCCACCACCTTCATAACACCACCACCCACCACCTTCATAACACCACCACCCACCACCTTCATAACACCACCACCCACCACCTTCATAACACCACCACCCACCACCTTCATAACACCACCACCACCACCTCATAACACCACCACCCACCACCTTCATAACACCACCACCCACCACCTTCATAACACCACCACCCACCACCTTCATAACACCACCACCCACCACCTTCATAACACCACCACCCACCACCTTCATAACACCACCACCCACCACCTTCATAACACCACCACCCACCACCTTCATAACACCACCACCCACCACCTTCATAACACCACCACCCACCACCTTCATAACACCACCACCCACCACCTTCATAACACCACCACCCCCTATAACACCACCACCCCCCACCTTCATAACACCACCACCCACCACCTTCATAACACCACCACCACCTCAAACACCACCACCACCTTCATAACACCACCACCACCACCTTCATAACACCACCACCTTCATAACACCACCACCACCTTCATAACACCACCACCCACCACCTTCATAACACCACCACCACCTTCATAACACCACCACCTTCATAACACCACCACCACCACCTTCATAACACCACCACCCACCACCTTCATAACACCACCACCACCACCTTCATAACACCACCACCCACCACCTTCATAACACCACCACCACTTTCATAACACCACCACCCACCACCTTCATAACACCACCACCACCACCTTCATAACACCACCACCTTCATAACACCACCACCCACCACCTTCATAACACCACCACTTGCAGAACATCACCACTACCATTATCCTCATAACACTTTCAATAAAAATACCCAGGTGGCGCACATGTCACTCTGGATATTATCTCAGTAAAGAGAGAGAACTCTACATCATGTGAGAGAGAGAGAACTCTACATCATGTGAGAGAGAGAGAACTCTACATCATGTGAGAGAGAGAGAACTCTACATCATGTGAGAGAGAGAGAACTCTACATCATGTGAGAGAGAGAGAACTCTACATCATGTGAGAGAGAGAACTCTACATCATGTGAGAGAGAGAGAACTCTACATCATGTAGAGAGAGAGAACTCTACATCATGTGAGAGAGAGAGAACTCTACATCATGTGAGAGAGAGAGAACTCTACATCATGTGAGAGAGAGAGAACTCTACATCATGTAGAGAGAGAGAACTCTACATCATGTGAGAGAGAGAACTCTACATCATGTGAGAGAGAGAGAACTCTACATCATGTGGAGAGAGAGAACTCTACATCATGTAGAGAGAGAGAACTCTACATCATGTGAGAGAGAGAGAACTCTACATCATGTGAGAGAGAGAGAACTCTACATCATGTGAGAGAGAGAACTCTACATCATGTGAGAGAGAGGAACTCTACATCATGTGAGAGAGAGAGAACTCTACATCATGTGAGAGAGAGAGAACTCTACATCATGTGAGAGAGAGAGAACTCTACATCATGTGAGAGAGAGAGAACTCTACATCATGTGAGAGAGAGAGAACTCTACATCATGTGAGAGAGAGAGAACTCTACATCATGTGAGAGAGAGAACTCTACATCATGTGAGAGAGAGAGAACTCTACATCATGTGAGAGAGAGAGAACTCTACATCATGTGAGAGAGAGAGAACTCTACATCATGTGAGAGAGAGAGAACTCTACATCATGTGAGAGAGAGAACTCTACATCATGTGAGAGAGAGAGAACTCTACATCATGTGAGAGAGAGAGAACTCTACATCATGTGAGAGAGAGGAACTCTACATCATGTGAGAGAGAGAACTCTACATCATGTGAGAGAGAGAGAACTCTACATCATGTGAGAGAGAGAGAACTCTACATCATGTGAGAGAGAGAGAACTCTACATCATGTGAGAGAGCCGTGGCAGCCTCAAGGCACCAGGTACACACTGCCAATATATGAGATGATGAAAACATAAAAAATTATAAATGACGATAAGGAAATTAAGAAAGATATAAACTGATGATATTAATGAGAGAAGTGAAGGAAAATGTGAGATAATTAAGTGTGACCAGAGTAAGAGAAGACTAGTGCAAACTGTCTCCATTAAAAACCCTTTACCAGAGACAAGGTAGCCAAGTGTTAAGTCAAGACGACTGTATCAGTTAAGATAGTAGAGAGACAGCAAACAGCAGAGACAGCAGACAGTACTGACAGCCTGGAAGACTGGATCAGTTGTTATACTAGGTAGACAGCAGACAGTACTGACAGCCTGGAAGACTGGATCAGCTGTTATATTAGGTAGACAGCAGACAGTACTGACAGCCTGGAAGACTGGATCAGCTGTTATACTAGGTAGACAGCAGACAGTACTGACAGCCTGGAAGACTGGATCAGCTGTTATACTAGGTAGACAGCAGACAGTACTGACAGCCTGGAAGACTGGATCAGCTGTTATACTAGGTAGACAGCAGACAGTACTGACAGCCTGGAAGACTGGATCAGCTGTTATATTAGGTAGACAGCAGACAGTACTGACAGCCTGGAAGACTGGATCAGCTGTTATACTAGGTAGACAGCAGACAGTACTGACAGCCTGTAAGACTGGATCAGCTGTTATATTAGGTAGACAGCAGAGAGTACTGACAGCCTGGAAGACTGGATCAGCTGTTATATTAGGTAGACAGCAGACAGTACTGACAGCCTGGAAGACTGGATCAGCTGTTATATTAGGTAGACAGCAGACAGTACTGACAGCCTGGAAGACTGGATCAGCTGTTATACTAGGTAGACAGCAGACAGTACTGACAGCCTGTAAGACTGGATCAGCTGTTATACTAGGTAGACAGCAGACAGTACTGACAGCCTAGAAGACTGGATCAGCTGTTATATTAGGTAGACAGCAGACAGTACTGACAGCCTGGAAGACTGGATCAGCTGTTATACTAGGTAGACAGCAGACAGTACTGACAGCCTGGAAGACTGGATCAGCTGTTATACTAGGTAGACAGCAGACAGTACTGACAGCCTGGAAGACTGGATCAGCTGTTATACTAGGTAGACAGCAGACAGTACTGACAGCCTGGAAGACTGGATCAGCTGTTATACTAGGTAGACAGCAGACAGTACTGACAGCCTGGAAGACTGGATCAGCTGTTATACTAGGTAGACAGCAGACAGTACTGACAGCCTGGAAGACTGGATCAGCTGTTATACTAGGTAGACAGCAGACAGTACTGACAGCCTGTAAGACGGGATCAGCTGTTATACTAGGTAGACAGCAGACAGTACTGACAGCCTGGAAGACTGGATCAGCTGTTATACTAGGTAGACAGCAGACAGTACTGACAGCCTGGAAGACTGGATCAGCTGTTATACTAGGTAGACAGCAGACAGTACTGACAGCCTGGAAGACTGGATCAGCTGTTATACTAGGTAGACAGCAGACAGTACTGACAGCCTGGAAGACTGGATCAGCTGTTATACTAGGTAGACAGCAGACAGTACTGACAGCCTGGAAGACTGGATCAGCTGTTATACTAGGTAGACAGCAGACAGTACTGACAGCCTGGAAGACTGGATCAGCTGTTATACTAGGTAGACAGCAGACAGTACTGACAGCCTGGAAGACTGGATCAGCTGTTATACTAGGTAGACAGCAGACAGTACTGACAGCCTGGAAGACTGGATCAGCTGTTATACTAGATAGACAGCAGACAGTACTGACAGCCTGGAAGACTGGATCAGCTGTTATACTAGGTAGACAGCAGACAGTACTGACAGCCTGGAAGACTGCATCAGCTGTTATACTAGGTAGACAGCAGACAGTACTGAGAGGGGTAAGAAAAAGAGTAGAAAACAAAGGTAACAGCTATAACTTGCACAACTGGAAAACAAAGGTAACATCTATAACTTGCACCACTGGAAAACAAAGGTAACAGCTATAACTTGCACCACTGGAAAACAAAGGTAGATATGATCACAATATACAAGACGTAATGGACTTAGTAATGGACATGCAAGACGACACTTGCAAATTATATTCTTAAATGATTCTCTGGGCTGTTAAAAACATCTTAAAACATACGAGTGGTAAAAGGTACAACAAGACTGAGGTGAGCTACCTACACAAGTTCATAAGTGACGTGACAAATCTACTTCATGTTACATAGTAGACACTTTACGAAGTAGAACCAAGAAACGCAGCTTATTCCTTCCTTCAACTCCACAAGTGTTGCCTGAACAAACAACGACTACCACCGTCACACTACCTTCCACGCCTCCACCACAAGTGTTACCTGAACAACGACTACCACCGTCACCTGAACAACGACTACCACCGTCACACTACCTTCCATGCCCCCACCACAAGTGTTACCTGAACAAACAACGACTACCACCGTCACACTACCTTCCACGCCTCCACCACAAGTGTTGCCTGAACAAACAACGACTAACACCGTCACACTACCTTCCATGCCCCCACCACAAGTGTTGCCTGAACAAACAACGACTAATACCGTCACACTACCTTCCACGCCTCCACCACAAGTGTTGCCTGAACAAACAACGACTAACACCGTCACACTACCTTCCACGCCCCCACCACAAGTGTTGACTGAACAAACAACGACTACCACCGTCACACTACCTTCCACGCCCCCACCACAAGTGTTGCCTGAACAAACAACGACTACCACCGTCACACTACCTTCCACGCCCCCACCACAAGTGTTGCCTGAACAAACAACGACTACCACCGTCACACTACCTTCCACGCCCCCACCACAAGTGTTGCCTGAACAAACAACGACTAACACCGTCACACTACCTTCCACGCCCCCACCACAAGTGTTGACTGAACAAACAACGACTAACACCGTCACACTACCTTCCACGCCCCCACCACAAGTGTTGACTGAACAAACAACGACTACCACCGTCACACTACCTTTCATGCCCCCACCATAACCACTATTCACAAACTACTACCCAACAGCCACCACTATCCACAGGATACTACGCCACAACCCACCACCACCACTACTACGCCACCACAACCCACCACCACTACTACGCCACCACAACCCACCACCACCACCACCACTACTACGCCGCCACAACCCACCACCACCACCACTACTACTACTACGCCACCACAACCCACCACCACTACTACGCCACCACAACCCACCACCACTACTACGCCACCACAACCCACCACCACCACCACCACTACTACGCCACCACAACCCACCACCACTACTACTACGCCACCACAACCCACCACCACCACCACCACCACTACTACGCCGCCAAAACCCACCACCACCACTACTACGCCACCACAACCCACCACCACTACTACGCCACCACAACCCACCACCACTACTACGCCACCACAACCCACCACCACTACTACGCCACCACAACCCACCACGGAAATAAATGGTATAAAATACCGACACAATGGAAAAATAAACACATAAGCAGTATATCTAAAGCAGAAATCTAAAGCCAAGACAACAGTGCCTAAGTGTGCGCAATAAGGCTAACAGATTACTAGGATTTATTTCAAGAAGTATAAGCAACAGAAGTCCAAAAGTTATTTTACAGCTCTATACATCACTAGTGAGACCTCATTTGGATTATGCAGCTCAGTTTTGGTCTCCTTACTACAGGATGGATATAGATTCATTGGAGAACATACAAAGAAGAATGACTAAAATGATTTACAGTATAAGAAATCTCCCGTATGAAGATAGACTTAGAGCGTTGAATCTCCACTCTCTGGAGAGACGTAGAATGAGGGGAGATATCATCGAGGTGTACAAGTGGATGATGGGCATAAACAAAGGAGATATTAATAAAATACTGAGGATATCGAACCAAGTAAGAACCAGAAATAACGGATTTAAATTGGATAAATTTAGATTTAGAAAGGACATAGGCAAGTACTGGTTTTCGAACAGAGTTGTAGATGCGTGGAACAATCTTCCGAGTAGGGTGATAGAGGCTAGGACCTTGGGTGGCTTTAAAAGAGATTGGACAAATATATGAGTGGGAGGGGCTGGGTTTGATTAGTGTCGTGAGTACAGGAGTAAATTCTTAGGTAGTGGTTTTGATAAGGACCTGCCTTGTATGGGCCAGTAGGCCTTCTGCAGTGTTCCTCCATTCTTATGTTCTTATAATGTGATCCTTTATTGACAACGTTTCGCCACGCAGTGCTTTATCGAGTCACAAACAGATCTACCTGGAAAATGAGCAACATGGAGATATATATAGGTACAGTCAGGTGGAGAATGCTGGGTCAGGTGGAGAAAGCTGCATGTGAGTCTTAAGTAGTGTGATAGTTGAAAACATAGTGTGACTTAAAGGACCTGCAGTATACCATTCTTGAGTTCTAGGTGGGATAGCGTTGAAAGTTTCTTGGCAATGGTTCAGCTATGTTGAGAAGCCGTTGTTCTGGTTGAAGTTGTTGGATATACAGATGAGTGATGATTCTAGGATTCTTCGGTATTGCGTGTTGTCTTCTCTGGCGATGAGTCTTGCGTTTCTGTAGTTGATTAATTTACACAACCATTTAATCAACTACAGAAACGCAAGACTCATCGCCAGAAAGACAACACGCAATACCGAAGAATCTAGAATCATCCTCATCTGTATATCCAACAACTTCAACCAGAACAAGGCTTCTACAACATAGCTGAACCTATGCCAAAAACTCTTCAACGCTATCCCACCTAGAACTCAAGAATGATACTGCAGGTCCTTAAGTCACACTATGTTTTCAACTATCACACTACTTTAAGACTCACATGCAGCTTCCACCTGACCAGCATTCTCCACCTGACTGACCCTATATATCTCCATGTTGCTCATTTCCAGGTAGATCTGTCTGTGACTCGATAAACACTGCGTGGGAACGTGTCAATAAAGGATCACATTATACTGCTTATGTGTTTATTTTTCCACAACCCACCACCACTACTACGCCACCACAACCCACCACCACCACCACCACCACTACTACGCCACCACAACCCACCACCACTACTACGCCACCACAACCCACCACCACTACTACGCCACACAACCCACCACCACTACTACGCCACCACAACCCACCACCACCACTACTACTACTACGCCACCACAACCCACCACCACTACTACTACTACGCCACCACAACCCACCACCACTACTACGCCACCACAACCCACCACCACCACTACTACTACTACGCCACCACAACCCACCACCACCACTACTACGCCACCACAACCCACCACCACCACCACCACTACTACGCCACCACAACCCCCCACCATCACCACCACTACTACTACGCCACCACAACCCACCACCACCACCACCACTACTACGCCGCCACAACCCACCACCACCACCACGCCACCACCACCCACCACCACCACCACCACCACGCCGCCACAACCCACCACCACCACCACTACCACTACTACGCCACCACAACCCACCACCACCACTACTACGCCACCACAACCCACCACCACCACTACTACGCCACCACAACCCACCACCACTACTACTACTACGCCACCACAACCCCCCACCACCACCACCACTACTACTACGCCACCACAACCCACCACCACCACTACTACTACTATGCCACCACAACCCACCACCACCACTACTACGCCACCACAACCCACCACCACCACCACTACTACGCCACCACAACCCCACCACCACCACCACTACTACTACGCCACCACAACCCACCACCACCACTACTACGCCACCACAACCCACCACCACCACTACTACGCCACCACACCCACCACCACCACCACTACTACTACTACGCCACCACAACCCACCACCACCACTACTACGCCACCACAACCCACCACCACCACTACTACGCCGCCACAACCCACCACCACCACTACTACGCCGCCACAACCCACCACCACCACCACTACTACGCCACCACAACCCACCACCACCACTACTACGCCACCACAACCCACCACCACCACTACTACGCCGCCACAACCCACCACCACTACCACTACTACGCCACCACAACCCACCACCACCACCACTACTACTACTACGCCGCCACAACCCACCACCACCACCACTACTACGCCACCACAACCCACCACCACCACTACTACGCCGCCACAACCCACCACCACCAATACGCCAGCACCTTGTCTTACTCACCTTCACAAACACAAAACTACAATTACACACTCAGTCGTGGCCACAAAACTATGAGTAATGGGAAACCTGCATGACAACCTCACTAGAAAAATAATCACGACATCAATAGTGATCACAGTCCACCTGCCTTATACACCTGTGTGTCTAGTGCGGTGTGCGTGTGTCTAGTGCGGTGTGCGTGTGTGTCTAGTGCGGTGTGCGTGTGTCTAGTGCGGTGTGCGTGTGTCTAGTGCGGTGTGCGTGTGTCTAGTGCGGTGTGCGTGTGTCTAGTGCGGTGTGTGTGTGTCTAGTGCGGTGTGTGCGTGTGTCTAGTGCGGTGTGCGTGTGTGTCTAGTGCGGTGTGCGTGTGTGTCTAGTGCGGTGTGCGTGTCTAGTGCGGTGTGCGTGTGTGTCTAGTGCGGTGTGTGTCTAGTGCGGTGTGCGTGTGTGTCTAGTGCGGTGTGCGTGTGTCTAGTGCGGTGTGTGTGTGTGTCTAGTGCGGTGTGCGTGTGTGTCTAGTGCGGTGTGCGTGTGTGTCTAGTGCGGTGTGCTGTGTGTCTAGTGCGGTGTGCGTGTGTGTCTAGTGCGGTGTGCGTGTGTCTAGTGCGGTGTGTGCGTGTCTAGTGCGGTGTGTGTGTGTGTCTAGTGCGGTGTGCGTGTGTCTAGTGCGGTGTGCGTGTGTCTAGTGCGGTGTGTGTGTGTGTCTAGTGCGTGTGCGTGTGTCGTCGTGTGCGTGTGTCTAGTGCGGTGTGCGTGGGGTGTGTCTAGTGCGGTGTGCGTGTGTCTAGTGCGGTGTGCGTGTGTTCTAGTGCGGTGTGCGTGTGTCTAGTGCGGTGTGCGTGTGTCTAGTGCGGTGTGCGTGTGTCTAGTGCGGTGTGCGTGTGTCTAGTGCGGTGTGCGTGTGTCTAGTGCGGTGTGCGTGTGTCTAGTGCGGTGTGCGTGTGTCTAGTGCGGTGTGCGTGTGTCTAGTGCGGTGTGTGTGTGTCTAGTGCGGTGTGCGTGTGTCTAGTGCGGTGTGCGTGTGTCTAGTGCGGTGTGCGTGTGTCTAGTGCGGTGTGCGTGTGTGTCTAGTGCGGTGTGCGTGTGTGTCTAGTGCGGTGTGTGTGTGTCTAGTGCGGTGTGCGTGTGTGTCTAGTGCGGTGTGTGTGTGTCTAGTGCGGTGTGCGTGTGTGTCTAGTGCGGTGTGCGTGTGTCTAGTGCGGTGTGTGTGTGTGTCTAGTGCGGTGTGCGTGTGTGTCTAGTGCGGTGTGCGTGTGTGTCTAGTGCGGTGTGCGTGTGTGTCTAGTGCGGTGTGTGTGTGTGTCTAGTGCGGTGTGGTGTGTGTCTAGTGCGGTGTGCGTGTGTGTCTAGTGCGGTGTGTGTGTGTGTCTAGTGCGGTGTGCGTGTGTGTCTAGTGCGGTGTGCGTGTGTGTCTAGTGCGGTGTGTGTGTGTGTTAGTGTGTGTTGTGCTGTGTGTGTCTAGTGCGGTGTGCGTGTGTGTCTAGTGCGGTGTGTGTGTGTGTCTAGTGCGTGTGTGTGTGTGTCTAGTGCGGTGTGGTGTGTGTCTAGTGGGTGTGCGTGTGTGTCTAGTGCGGTGTGTGTGTCTAGTGCGGTGTGCTGTGTGTCTAGTGCGGTGTGTGTGTGTCTAGTGCGTGTGTGTGTGTCTAGTGCGGTGTGCGTGTGTGTCTAGTGCGGTGTGCGTGTGTGTCTAGTGCGGTGTGGTGTGTGTCTAGTGCGTGTGTGTGTGTCTAGTGCTGGGTGGTCTAGTGCGGTGTGCGTGTGTGTCTAGTGCGGTGTGGTGTGTGTCTAGTGCGGTGTGTGTGTGTGTCTAGTGCGGTGTGTGTGTTGTCTAGTGGTGTGTGCGTGTGTGTCTAGTGCGGTGTGCGTGTGTGTCTAGTGCGGTGTGCGTGTGTGTCTAGTGCGGTGTGCGTGTGTGTCTAGTGCGGTGTGCGTGTGTGTCTAGTGCGGTGTGCGTGTGTAGTGCGGTTGTGTGTGTGTCTAGTGCGGTGTGCGTGTGTTGTTAGTGCGGTGTGCGTGTGTGTCTAGTGCGGTGTGCGTGTGTGTAGTGTGTGGTGTGTGTCTGTGGTGTGTGTGTCTAGTGTGGTGTGCGTGTGTGTCTAGTGCGGTGTGCGTGTGTGTCTAGTGCGGTGTGGTGTGTGTTGTGCGTGTGCGTGTGTGTAGTGGGTGTGCGTGTGTGTAGTGTGGTGCGTGTGTGTTGTGCTGTGTGTGTAGTGTTGTGTGCGTGTGTGTAGTGTTGTGTGCGTGTGTGTAGTGTGTGCGTGTGTTAGTGTGGTTTGCGGTGTGTAAGTGGGTTGCGTGTGTGTAGTGGGTTTGCGGTGTAGTGGGTTTGCGTGTGTAAGTGTGGTTTGCGGTGTGTAAGTGTGTGTTGCGTGGTGTGTAGTGTGTGTGGTGTGCGTGTGTAGTGGGTTGCGTGTGTGTAGTGTGGTTGCGTGTGTGTATGTGTGTGTGTAGTGCGGTGTGTGTAAGTGTGGTGTGCGTGTGTGTAGTGGGTGCTGTGTTCAGTGGTGCGTGTGTGTAAGTGTGGTTTGCGTGTGTGTAAGTGTGGTTTGCGTGTGTGTAAGTGTGGTTTGCGTGTGTGTAAGTGTGGTTTGCGTGTGTGTAGTGGTGCGTGTGTTAGTGGTGTGCGTTGTGTAAGTGTGGTTGCGTGTGTGTAGTGGGTTGCGTGTGTTAGTGGGTTGCGTGTGTGTAGTGTGGTTGCGTGTGTGTAGTGTGGTTGCGTGTGTGTAGTGGTTGCGTTGTGTGTGGTGCGTGTGTGTAGTGGTTTGCGTGTGTGTAGTGTTGTGTGCGTGTGTGTAGTGTTGTGTGCGTGTGTGTAGTGTTGTGTGCGTGTGTGTAGTGTTGTGTGCGTGTGTGTAAGTGTGTTGGTGTGTGTAGTGTGTTTGCGTTTAGTGTTGTTGCGTGTGTGTAGTGTGGTTGCGTGTGTGTAGTGTTGTTGCGATGTGTGTTAAGTGTTGTGCTGTGCGTCGTGTGTAAGTGGTTTGGTGTGTAGTGGTTCGTGTGTGTAGTGTGTTGCGTGTGTGTAGTGTGTTGCGTGTGTGTAGTGTGTTGCGTGTGTGTAAGTGTTGTGTGCGTATGTGTGTGTTGTAGTGCGTGTGTGTAGTGTGTTGCGTGTAGTGTGTCGTTGTTAGTTATTGCGTATGTGTAGTGTGTGCGTGTGTGTAAAGTTGTGCGTGTGTGTAGTGTGTTGCGTGTGTGTATGTTAGTGTGTGTAGTGTTGCGTGTGTATGTGTTCGGTGTGTGTGCGTGTGTGTAGTGTTGTGTGCGTGTGTGTAGTGTGTTGCGTGATAGTAGTATGGTGCGGTGTGTATGCAGTCGTGTATTTGTGACTGCGTGAGGGCTTTCATCCCTGGTGCGTGATAGGCTGTGTGCGTGTAAACGTGTAAGTGTAGTGAGTGTGTGTAAATAGTAGAGTGGCGTCCGTGTCGTAGTGCTACATGTGTGATGTGTGCGTGTGTAGTGCAAAGGTGTAGGCATATGTAAGGTAGGGCATCCAATCAAGGTACACCTCGTAAGAGTCATCCTGGCATGACGTGTACACACTGGCAGTGGCGCATCACAACATGGTAAACACTACAGTAGTAGCATCCGTGGTACCATGTAGAGCGCCATCGTGTGCGATGTGATAAGTACTTGCAGTAGTAGTGCCATCCACAACAAGGGATGAGACATGACTACGTAGAGCGCATCCAGCAACAAGGTACCCTGCGTGAGAGAGTCATCCTGGCATGACAGTGATGAGCACTAGAGGTAAGGGCAGCATCACAGCAATGGCATCAACTACACTACAGTAAGAGCGCCATCCACAACAAGGATAACACACTCAGTAAGAGCGCCATCCACAACAAGGATAACACACCCACAGTAAGAGCGCCATCCACAACAAGGATAACACACTACAGTAAGAGCGCCATCCACAACAAGGATAACACACTACAGTAAGAGCGCCATCCACAACAAGGATAACACACTACAGTAAGAGCGCCATCCACAACAAGGATAACACACTACAGTAAGAGCGCCATCCACAACAAGGATAACACACTACAGTAAGAGCACCATCCACAACAAGGATAACACACTACAGTAAGAGCACCATCCACAACAAGGATAACACACTACAGTAAGAGCGCCATCCACAACAAGGATAACACACTACAGTAAGAGCACCATCCACAACAAGGATAACACACTACAGTAAGAGCACCATCCACAACAAGGATAACACACTACAGTAAGAGCGCCATCCACAACAAGGATAACACACTACAGTAAGAGCACCATCCACAACAAGGATAACACACTACAGTAAGAGCACCATCCACAACAAGGATAACACACTACAGTAAGAGCACCATCCACAACAAGGATAACACACTACAGTAAGAGCACCATCCACAACAAGGATAACACACTACAGTAAGAGCACCATCCACAACAAGGATAACACACTACAGTAAGAGCACCATCCACAACAAGGATAACACACTACAGTAAGAGCACCATCCACAACAAGGATAACACACTACAGTAAGAGCACCATCCACAACAAGGATAACACACTACAGTAAGAGCACCATCCACAACAAGGATAACACACTACAGTAAGAGCACCATCCACAACAAGGATAACACACTACAGTAAGAGCACCATCCACAACAAGGATAACACACTACAGTAAGAGCACCATCACAACAAGGATAACACACTACAGTAAGAGCACCATCCACAACAAGGATAACACACTACAGTAAGAGCGCCATCCACAACAAGGATAACACACTACAGTAAGAGCACCATCCACAACAAGGATAACACACTACAGTAAGAGCGCCATCCACAACAAGGATAACACACTACAGTAAGAGCACCATCCACAACAAGGATAACACACTACAGTAAGAGCGCCATCCACAACAAGGATAACACACTACAGTAAGAGCGCCATCCACAACAAGGATAACACACTACAGTAAGAGCACCATCCACAACAAGGATAACACACTACAGTAAGAGCACCATCCACAACAAGGATAACACACTACAGTAAGAGCGCCATCCACAACAAGGATAACACACTACAGTAAGAGCACCATCCACAACAAGGATAACACACTACAGTAAGAGCACCATCCACAACAAGGATAACACACTACAGTAAGAGCACCATCCACAACAAGGATAACACACTACAGTAAGAGCGCCATCCACAACAAGGATAACACACTACAGTAAGAGCGCCATCCACAACAAGGATAACACACTACAGTAAGAGCGCCATCCACAACAAGGATAACACACTACAGTAAGAGCGCCATCCACAACAAGGATAACACACTACAGTAAGAGCGCCATCCACAACAAGGATAACACACTACAGTAAGAGCGCCATCCACAACAAGGATAACACACTACAGTAAGAGCGCCATCCACAACAAGGATAACACACTACAGTAAGAGCGCCATCCACAACAAGGATAACACACTACAGTAAGAGCGCCATCCACAACAAGGATAACACACTACAGTAAGAGCACCATCCACAACAAGGATAACACACTACAGTAAGAGCACCATCCACAACAAGGATAACACACTACAGTAAGAGCACCATCCACAACAAGGATAACACACTACAGTAAGAGCGCCATCCACAACAAGGATAACACACTACAGTAAGAGCGCCATCACAACAAGGATAACACACTACAGTAAGAGCGCCATCCACAACAAGGATAACACACTACAGTAAGAGCGCCATCCACAACAAGGATAACACACTACAGTAAGAGCGCCATCCACAACAAGGATAACACACTACAGTAAGAGCACCATCCACAACAAGGATAACACACTACAGTAAGAGCACCATCCACAACAAGGATAACACACTACAGTAAGAGCGCCATCCACAACAAGGATAACACACTACAGTAAGAGCGCCATCCACAACAAGGATAACACACTACAGTAAGAGCACCATCCACAACAAGGATAACACACTACAGTAAGAGCACCATCCACAACAAGGATAACAACTAGTAAAGCACCATCACAACAAGGATAACACACTGTAAGAGCACCATCCACAACAAGGATAACACACTACAGTAATCATTTTACCACTTAGTGCATGCACTTCCTCCACTCATGTTGGTCTCTTACAAACAAAAAACACCCTCACCACCTCTCCTACTAAACACTATTATCCTGTAATTATTTTTCTTGCACTCAAACATCACATGTCAATGTGAGACGATATGTTTCTACATAAGATTTTTCTAATTACGGAAACTGTGCTGAGGAATTCGCAAAGCGAATCAAGAACGATGAAGACCAGCTACGGCAGCCAGCACGTGTTAGTGGATAACCTTGGCTCTCTGTGTATACAAACAAGTCGAGCGAACACAATAACGCCAGCCTGACGCTTACAAAACTCTAGGGTACTAGACACCCACGTTTTACTACCACAGTCTTTCCTTTCAAATATCACAAAAGTAAATTACAGTACTGTTACAATCGCCATACCACCAACATTACCCGTGCCTTACAACCTTGACCACTAACATTACCCGTGCCTTACAACCTCGACCACCAACATTACCCGTGCCTTACAAACTTGACCACTAACATTACCCGTGCCTTACAACCTTGACCACCAACATTACCCGTGCCTTACAACCTTGACCACCAACATTACCCGTGCCTTACAACCTCGACCACCAACATTACCCGTGCCTTACAACCTTGACCACAACATTACCCGTGCCTTACAACCTTGACCACCAACATTACCCGTGCCTTACAACCTTGACCACCAACATTACCCGTGCCTTACAACCTTGACCACCAACATTACCCGTGCCTTACAACCTTGACCACCAACATTACCCGTGCCTTACAACCTCGACCACCAACATTACCCGTGCCTTACAACCTTGACCACTAACATTACCCGTGCCTTACAACCTTGACCACTAACATTACCCGTGCCTTACAACCTTGACCACCAACATTACCCGTGCCTTACAACCTCGACCACCAACATTACCCGTGCCTTACAACCTTGACCACCAACATTACCCGTGCCTTACAACCTTGACCACCAACATTACCCGTGCCTTACAACCTTGACCACCAACATTACCCGTGCCTTACAACCTTGACCACCAACATTACCCGTGCCTTACAACCTTGACCACCAACATTACCCGTGCCTTACAACCTTGACCACTAACATTACCCGTGCCTTACAACCTTGACCACTAACATTACCCGTGCCTTACAACCTTGACCACTAACATTACCCGTGCCTTACAACCTTGACCACCAACATTACCCGTGCCTTACAACCTTGACCACCAACATTACCCGTGCCTTACAACCTTGACCACTAACATTACCCGTGCCTTACAACCTTGACCACCAACATTACCCGTGCCTTACAACCTTGACCACCAACATTACCCGTGCCTTACAACCTTGACCACTAACATTACCCGTGCCTTACAACCTTGACCACCAACATTACCCGTGCCTTACAACCTTGACCACCAACATTACCCATGCCTTAAAACCTTGACCACTAACATTACCCGTGCCTTACAACCTTGACCACCAACATTACCCGTGCCTTACATCCTTGACCACCAACATTACCCGTGCCTTACAACCTTGACCACCAACATTACCCGTGCCTTACAACCTTGACCACCAACATTACCCGTGCCTTACAACCTTGACCACCAACATTACCCGTGCCTTACATCCTTGACCACCAACATTACCCGTGCCTTACAACCTTGACCACCAACATTACCCGTGCCTTACAACCTCGACCACCAACATTACCCGTGCCTTACATCCTCGACCACCAACATTACCCGTGCCTTACAACCTTGACCACCAACATTACCCATGCCTTACAACCTTGACCACTAACATTACCCGTGCCTTACAACCTTGACCACTAACATTACCCGTGCCTTACAACCTTGACCACCAACATTACCCGTGCCTTACAACCTTGACCACCAACATTACCCGTGCCTTACAACCTTGACCACTAACATTACCCGTGCCTTACAACCTTGACCACCAACATTACCCGTGCCTTACAACCTTGACCACCAACATTACCCGTGCCTTACAACCTTGACCACTAACATTACCCGGCCTTACAACCTTGACCACCAACATTACCCGTGCCTTACAACCTTGACCACCAACATTACCCATGCCTTACAACCTTGACCACTAACATTACCCGTGCCTTACAACCTTGACCACCAACATTACCCGTGCCTTACATCCTTGACCACCAACATTACCCGTGCCTTACAACCTTGACCACCAACATTACCCGTGCCTTACAACCTTGACCACCAACATTACCCGTGCCTTACAACCTTGACCACCAACATTACCCGTGCCTACATCCTGACCACCAACATTACCCGTGCCTTACAACCTTGACCACCAACATTACCCGTGCCTTACAACCTCGACCACCAACATTACCCGTGCCTTACATCCTCGACCACCAACATTACCCGTGCCTTACAACCTTGACCACCAACATTACCCGTGCCTTACAACCTTGACCACTAACATTACCCGTGCCTACAACCTCGACCACTAACATTACCCGTGCCTTACAACCTCGACCACCAACATTACCCGTGCCTTACAAACTTGACCACTAACATTACCCGTGCCTTACAACCTTGACCACCAACATTACCCGTGCCTTACAACCTTGACCACCAACAATACCCGTGCCTTACAACCTTGACCACCAACATTACCCGTGCCTTACAACCTTGACCACCAACATTACCCGTGCCTTACATCCTTGACCACCAACATTACCGTGCCTTACAACCTTGACCACCAACATTACCCGTGCCTTACAACCTTGACCACCAACATTACCCGTGCCTTACAACCTTGACCACCAACATTACCCGTGCCTTACATCCTTGACCACCAACATTACCGTGCCTTACATCCTTGACCACCAACATTACCCGTGCCTTACAACCTTGACCACCAACATTACCCATGCCTTACATCCTCGACCACCAACATTACCCGTGCCTTACAACCTTGACCACCAACATTACCCGTGCCTTACAACCTTGACCACCAACATTACCCGTGCCTTACAACCTTGACCACCAACATTACCCGTGCCTTACAACCTTGACCACTAACATTACCCGTGCCTTACAACCTTGACCACCAACATTACCCGTGCCTTACAACCTTGACCACCAACATTACCCGTGCCTTACAACCTTGACCACCAACATTACCCGTGCCTTACAACCTTGACCACCAACATTACCCGTGTCTTACATCCTCGACAACTAACATTACCCGTGCCTTACATCCTCGACCACCAAACTGAACCTAAACAGAAAAAGAAACAACTAACGTGAGAGAATATTTAGTACAGTAACTATTTCTTCAATAATAAGAAAAGTAAATTTACCAATATATATATATATATTGTATATGGAGGTATACTGCATTCCCTGGAACACCATCTTGATTATTAACCTCAGACCAGTGCTGGAAAAAAACAATATAGAAACACAGGGTGTATACAACACGACCCTCTGAGAAACACACAGGGTGTATACAACACGTCCCTCTGAGAAACACACAGGGTGTATACAACACGTCCCTCTGAGAAACACACGGGGTGTATACAACACGTCCCTCTGAGAAACACACGGGGTGTATACAACACGTCCCTCTGAGAAACACACGGGTGTATACAACACGTCCTCTGAGAAACACACGGGTGTATACAACACGTCCTCTGAGAAACACACGGGTGTATACAACACGTCCTCTGAGAAACACACGGGTGTATACAACACGTCCTCTGAGAAACACACGGGGTGTATACAACACGTCCTCTGAGAAACACACGGGTGTATACAACACGTCCCTCTGAGAAACACACGGGTGTATACAACACGTCCTCTGAGAAACACACGGGTGTATACAACACGTCCTCTGAGAAACACACGGGTGTATACAACACGTCCTCTGAGAAACACACGGGGTGTATACAACACGTCCTCTGAGAAACACACGGGGTGTATACAACACGTCCCTCGGGAAAAACACACGGGTGTATACAACACGTCCCTCTGAGAAACACACGGGGTGTATACAACACGTCCCTCTGAGAAACACACGGGGTGTATACAACACGTCCCTCTGAGAAACACACGGGGTGTATACAACACGTCCCTCTGAGAAACACACGGGGTGTATACAACACGTCCTCTGAGAAACACACGGGTGTATACAACACGTCCTCTGAGAAACACACGGGTGTATACAACACGTCCTCTGAGAAACACACAGGGTGTATACAACACGTCCTCTGAGAAACACACAGGGTGTATACAACACGTCCTCTGAGAAACACACAGGGTGTATACAACACGTCCCTCTGAGAAACACACAGGGTGTATACAACACGTCCTCTGAGAAACACACAGGGTGTATACAACACGTCCTCTGAGAAACACACAGGGTGTATACAACACGTCCTCTGAGAAACACACAGGGTGTATACAACACGTCCCTCTGAGAAACACACAGGGTGTATACAAAGTCCTCTGAGAAACACACAGGTGTATACAACACGTCCTCTGAGAAACACACAGGGTGTATACAACACGTCCCTCTGAGAAACACACAGGGTGTATACAACACGTCCCTCTGAGAAACACACAGGGTGTATACAACACGTCCCTCTGAGAAACACACAGGGTGTATACAACACGTCCCTCTGAGAAACACACAGGGTGTATACAACACGTCCCTCTGAGAAACACACAGGGTGTATACAACACGACCCTCTGAGAAACACACAGGGTGTATACAACACGTCCCTCTGAGAAACACACAGGGTGTATACAACACGTCCCTCTGAGAAACACACAGGGTGTATACAACACGTCCCTCTGAGAAACACACAGGGTGTATACAACACGACCCTCTGAGAAACACTGAAGATGAAACGTTCTTAGAGATGTCACTTGTGTTTTGCAACATTCATAAGTAATACATACAATGTATATGCAATTTGATTAGTGACAGACAATTCCTCCTCTTACAATACCCCCCCCCCACGATCCCCCAAAATGACGTCAAACAACCCCCCCCCCGCCTCCTTGCATCCCTCCCTCCCTCCGTGTAGTCTTACCAATCCTGTGGGTATTCAGTCGCCTCCAGCTGTTTCTGGAGGGCTTTGATGTTATTTTGGAAATGATGATGACAGTGGTGGTGATGAGAGCTATAATGGTAGTGGTGGTGGTGGTGTTAGTGATAGTAGGTTGGTGATGGAAATGGTGGCAGTGGAAACAGCGGTTGCAATGACAATAGTAATATTGGTGGGTATGATAGTGATGGTAACTATAATGAAGATGTTAAAAGTTGGAGACTTGCTTTTAGGTCATGAAGAGTGTTACTGTGACTCACCTGAACCCCGCATGACATAATATAGTGGGTGTTAACCTAGCAGATTGTATTAGTCGTAGAGTGGGGCTATTTACCAGCATGTACCTCAGGGTGTGCTGACCACCACACACTCTTACTCACATGTACTCCAGTGCTCGAGTGTGTGTGCTAGCCACATAACTGTTACTTATCAATGTATCAATAATATATACCATAATGTACTTCTGTTAACATTTTTACCATCTAGTTTTTGTGTA
>WNWK01011503.1:55000-64231 GCA_009830355.1 Cherax destructor
CACAACACCTTGAAGTAGATGGGTTACAGCAGCAGAACACACCAGATACCAATCCTAAGAACAGGAAACTGAGGCAACACTGGTCACGGCCTCATCAAAATTCGACATTTGAAGATGGTAGGTTGAGAATTTGGCTCGATGGAACGGGAGATTTGCAGCATAAATGTGCAGCTGACAAATCTGCAGCAACTACATGAGACTACCATGTCAAAATGAACCAGAATCTTTAAGAAGTTTCCGGCACCAAGAATTCAGGCTATTCTGGGGGCAAAGGGGGAGGGGTCCCATATCCAGTACTTGAAGATTATATACAATAAAGTGTGTGTGTGTGTATCTGTGTGAGTGTGAGTGCATCTGTGTATGTGTGTGTATCTGTGTGGATCTGTGTGTGTGTGTGTGTATCTGTGTGTGTATGTGTGAGTGTGTATGTGTGAGTGTGTGTGTATGTGTATGTGTGTGTGTGTGTATATGTGAGTGTGTGTGAGTGTGAGTGTGAGTGTGAGTGTGTGTGTGTTATAACAAAGTAATATAGAATATAAATATATTTATGGATGGAGTGGAGCTCTTACGTAGGTAATAAAGATTTACAGGATTTAGATAAACTATGAACTTGGAAAAAATCGTTGACGAAACTAAACGCTCAAAAATGCAACATTAAAATTGGTGAAAATAAAGAGGCTCCCCACTTTATGAACTTGGGAAAAAGAAAGAGAGACTTATGCAAACTTTTAAATATATGGCAAGCGAAGCGTAGTAAATATTAGAGCAAGACGAACACAGCTGTGGTATTGTATGGGTACAAAACTTGCTTATCACATTTTCTCAACAACAAATCACTGCACGCAGGCAAAATTCACACAAAAAATACCCCGCAATTCCCGAGTGAACTTCCACATTAAAACACAGTTGATGAACGTGTTAAGAATATGATAAAGTTGGAGCACTACAGTGCGTGGAGGCTGCCTTGGTCTCTCATGCCAGTACAGTAGTTTATAAAACAACCTTCCTCCATTTTCCTTCCATCCTCCCCTCTCTCTCATTATCCACAATCATCTAATAACCATGTATAATTATCAATAATTATTCACTAACTATAATTATATGCACTATAAATTATCTATTAGTAGTAATTCTCAATGACTATCAATAATGAATAAGTGATTGAGGTGAAGGAGACATCTTGCAAGAAGTTCACCCAGCGCAATACATCAACAACTTTATCATAACAATAACAATAATAATTATAAGTAGTGTGGGTTGGAATGTGCAAGGGTAGGAGTGTGCGAAGGTTAGGCACCAGGGGTTGAGTGTGCGAAGGTTAGGCACCAGGGGTTGAGTGTGCGAAGGTTAGGCACCAGGGGTTGAGTGTGCGAAGGTTAGGCACCAGGGGTTGAGTGTGCGAAGACTGGGGGGGGGGGGGTTAAAAGTAAGTTAGAGGAAAAATTAACATTATAATTGAGGGAACAGGTTAGTTTCCGTTAAATAAAAAGTTGAGTCTCTGCATGAAAGGTAGACTCAGCGAAGAGATAAGTTAGTGTCCTGGGAAGAAACTCGTATAAAATAAAAGTAGAATGGAAAAAGACAAATGAGGAAAATATGAAGAGATGTAAAGATATACATCCAGAATTATATATTTAAGCCTTACTTGGGCCTTAGTCAACATAAAAAAAAATGGCAGCCATATTGCAAAGCTATAAAAGCTAAATAAGTGGTTTTTGTTTGTCCAAAAATAATTATTCAATAAAAGTTGCTAAAATTCGTGTCTTGTATCTAAACAGCTATGATATTATTTAGTAAATACTAAATTTATAACGAAAAGATTAAGGCAAAACAATTTTATTACAAAAGGATTTTCACAGAATTGGTCGCCTAAATAAATGTAGAGGAAAATACTTTTTTCCATATATACTTAAGTTATAAAGCATATTGGAAATATACTGCAGGGTTGCCTCTGCTTGTAAGTTATAAAGCATATTGGAAATATACTGCAGGGTTGCCTCTGCTTGTAAGTTATAAAGCATATTGGAAATATACTGCAGGGTTGACTCTGCTTGTAAGTTATAAAGTATATTGTAAATATACTGCAGGGTTGACTCTGCTTGTAAGTTATAAAGCATATTAGAAATATACTGCAGGGTTGACTCTGCTTGTAAGTTATAAAGTATATTGTAAATATACTGCAGGGTTGACTCTGCTTGTAAGTTATAAAGCATATTAGAAATATACTGCAGGGTTGACTCTGCTTGTAAGTTATAAAGTATATTGTAAATATACTGCAGGGTTGACTCTGCTTGTAAGTTATAAAGCATATTAGAAATATACTGCAGGATTGACTCTGCTTGTAACTTAGTGTAGCAACGAGGCTACAACTAGCAGTGTCTGCCTCACGAGGCTACAACTAGCAGTGTCTGCCTCACGAGGCTACAACTAGCAGTGTCTGCCTCACGAGGCTACAACTAGCAGTGTCTGCCTCACGAGGCTACAACTAGCAGTGTCTGCCTCACGAGGCTACAACTAGCAGTGTCTGCCTCACGAGGCTACAACTAGCAGTGTCTGCCTCACGAGGCTACAACTAGCAGTGTCTGCCTCACGAGGCTACAACTAGCAGTGTCTGCCTCACGAGGCTACAACTAGCAGTGTCTGCCTCACGAGGCTACAACTAGCAGTGTCTGCCTCACGAGGCTACAACTAGCAGTGTCTGCCTCACGAGGCTACAACTAGCAGTGTCTGCCTCACGAGGCTACAACTAGCAGTGTCTGCCTCACGAGGCTACAACTAGCAGTGTCTGCCTCACGAGGCTACAACTAGCAGTGTCTGCCTCACGAGGCTACAACTAGCAGTGTCTGCCTCACGAGGCTACAACTAGCAGTGTCTGCCTCACGAGGCTACAACTAGCAGTGTCTGCCTCACGAGGCTACAACTAGCAGTGTCTGCCTCACGAGGCTACAACTAGCAGTGTCTGCCTCACGAGGCTACAACTAGCAGTGTCTGCCTCACGAGGCTACAACTAGCAGTGTCTGCCTCACTTCACTCAGCTGCCACGAATCGCCTAAAGACAATTTGGTTTCATTATTTATAGACTACTATAGCACTTCACTGTGTTGATCAATAAATATATTCCTCAATATACATTTTATTATATTCCAATATTTTATTCTCTCTATTGTAATAACTAATATAGTAACGGAAACGTCAAAGGAAATTATTCCTGCATAATTAATAATTTCTGTGAGATAATTTCTGTTAAACATTTCCTTGCAAATTTAACATTCATATTTAACACATTCTTGTATACATACTTACCCTAATTAGGACTTGTTACTACATTTTGGTTTTCCAAGTATTTCCGTGCTATATGAGAATGAATGCACTATTTAGAAGTGGCCCTTTAAAATAAATGTATATAAATGATGTGCCCATATCACCAACTTGCTGTTTGTTCAGCTGTACTGGTACTGACGGGTCGTCTCTGAGCTTGTATCATCACTGTCTGTGCTGGAGAGGCGAGGATTCAACACCCTGATACACTAGTATAGTCGGTCTCGCATGGATCATGAGGATTCAACACCCTGATACACTAGTATAGTCGGTCTCACATGGATCATGAGGATTCAACACCCTGATACACTAGTATAGTCGGTCTCACATGGATCACGAGGATTCAACACCCTGATACACTAGTATAGTCAGTCTCACATGGATCACGAGGATTCAACACCCTGATACACTAGTATAGTCAGTCTCACATGGATCATGAGGATTCAACACCCTGATACACTAGTATAGTCGGTCTCGCATGGATCACGAGGATTCAACACCCTGATACACTAGTATAGTCGGTCTCACATGGATCACGAGGATTCAACACCCTGATACACTAGTATAGTCAGTCTCACATGGATCATGAGGATTCAACACCCTGATACACTAGTATAATCGGTCTCACATGGATCACGAGGATTCAACACCCTGATACACTAGTATAGTCGGTCTCACATGGATCACGAGGATTCAACACCCTGATACACTAGTATAGTCGGTCTCACATGGATCATGAGGATTCAACACCCTGATACACTAGTATAGTCGGTCTCACATGGATCACGAGGATTCAACACCCTGATACACTAGTATAGTCGGTCTCACATGGATCACGAGGATTCAACACCCTGATACACTAGTATAGTCGGTCTCGCATGGATCACGAGGATTCAACACCCTGATACACTAGTATAGTCGGTCTCACATGGATCACGAGGATTCAACACCCTGATACACTAGTATAGTCAGTCTCGCATGGATCACGAGGATTCAACACCCTGATACACTAGTATAGTCAGTCTCGCATGGATCACGAGGATTCAACACCCTGATACACTAGTATAGTCAGTCTCACATGGATCATGAGGATTCAACACCCTGATACACTAGTATAGTCGGTCTAACATGGATCGCTTACATCAAAAACTGCCCAATAAAACATCAGCAAAAAGTTAATACTGTTTGTTGTAAAACACTCGAATACATTACACGTTAACCTGCATGAATGTGTGTTGTCTGTGAGCACAACGAAGACAATTTGCGTTGTCTGTGAGCACAACGCAGACAATTTGCGTTGTCTGTGAGCACAACGCAGACAATTTGCGTTGTCTGTGAGCACAACGCAGACAATTTGCGTTGTCTGTGAGCACAACGCAGACAATTTGCGTTGTCTGTGAGCACAACGCAGACAATTTGCGTTGTCTGTGAGCACAACGCAGACAATTTGCGTTGTCTGAGTACAACGCAGACAATTTGCGTTTTCTGCGAGCACAACGCAGACAATTTACGTTGTCTGCGAGCACAACGCAGACAATGTGTCAAATCACAGTTTATTCTGTGGTGAGTAAAATACAAAACCGCAGAACTTCGAGAAGAAATAAAAAAATATCAATGATCGATAAAAAAAAATGTTTGAGGTGAGAATGCATGAAGGTGCGGGAAAGAACAATGCATAGTAACAGTGACTTCGGTGTTAGGTAGAACCTACAACGTAATTGACTGTGTTGAAGTTGTTATAGCTGTGCTATGACAACTTGAACACAAGCAAGGATGAATCTGGAGAAGCCTGCTCTAAATAGTTAACAAGTAAACCACACAAACTAGCTTCAACTGTGTAATTTCTTTAAAACACAAAATATTCACTACAGGAACTGAACAAGAAAATAATGGTGATTGCAGAGGTGTTGATACTATACACAGTTAAAACACCCAAATATCTTTCAAGGAGTTGTAATGGATGAGACAGAATTGTTTTAACTTATTCTTCCCTCATACGTAATGACATTCGTCCGCATGTATACGATAATTCAGTATACGAAGATATTACTACTACCTCACAAACTGTAGACAAATTGTGTTCTCCACAAGCATAGAACAGTGCTGAACTGTGTTCTCCACAAGCATAGAACAGTGTGCTGAACTGCCGTAATCACGCCAGATTTGCGAAGAAAAAATTACATGAACAAATGAAGTGTTACAATCTCTCTATTTCCAGAATCTGATGGTTTGATCTCTCTAGAAGAAGAATACTTGCTGATGATTCAGTAAACTGAGATAACACAAGTTATTGCTTTAGCAGAAATATGTCCTTAGAATGGTAAGTATTTTTTTCAGATTTACTGCACATTTAAAAAAGAACAAGCTATGATCCTTTTAAATAATAACTCGTGAAGTTGAAGTTGATGAAGAAGCTATCACAATCAACTTCCAACAGAACAATGTGGTTAATGTAACAGGGTGACCAATTGGTCAGTTACATGAATTATGAGTTAGCCACTCAACCCCCTTCACTCTTTGATGAGGTTTCAATGAGGAAAGCAAACAAGACAGCACTCGCATCTGCTTGAATCATGCGGACCTGGAGAGGCAGTCAGTGTAAGAACATTAGCAGCATGTCGAGGGTTGGTGTCACCCTCGTCATAGCGTGGCCTCCACCTGCAATGTCCCATGTCATCAAATACAACATTCGTGGTCTCTGATGATGTACAAATACCAACAATTAAAACTCGGAAACAAAATCGTAGAGTTCCAAAAACGTTTCTGTTGAAGAAAACGTAGCCACAACAATGCCACAAATAATTTCCTTATTAGTAAATGTAACAAGACACAACTGATAATTATACCTAAGGTATACCTCTAAGTTGCTGTTACCGTGGTTCATCAGGCGAATGATTATAAAGTTAAACCAACTTGAAGCTACATGATGAAGAGAAAATTTAAGTACCATGTGATGACACTTATTTAATTACACTTTTTATTTCCTCTTTCCAAGAGATACACCAAAATAATCTATGAAGGTTAGTAAATATCAACTTTTATATTAGCAAATTGCAAAGTGCCAGTAGCATCTTCTCTTATCACCGTTGATGACACAACGTCAGCTCTATGTGGCAAAGACAAGAAAAACAGCACTTCACATTCTGAAGCACTTGTATCTGTTTACAATAATCAACAAGCATCAGCAGGTGACGTGGTTAAGGCTGCAAACACCTTCACTTATCATGTTTACAATAATCAACAAGCATCAGCAGGTGACGTGGTTAAGGCTGCAAACACCTTCACTTATCATGTTTACAATAATCAACAAGCATCAGCAGGTGACGTGGTTAAGGCTGCAAACACCTTCACTTATCATGTTTACAATAATCAACAAGCATCAGCAGGTGACGTGGTTAAGGCTGCAAACACCTTCACTTATCATGTTTACAATAATCAACAAGCATCAGCAGGTGACGTGGTTAAGGCTGCAAACACCTTCACTTATCATGTTTACAATAATCAACAAGCATCAGCAGGTGACGTGGTTAAGGCTGCAAACACCTTCACTTATCATGTTTACAATAATCAACAAGCATCAGCAGGTGACGTGGTTAAGGCTGCAAACACCTTCACTTATCATGTTTACAATAATCAACAAGCATCAGCAGGTGACGTGGTTAAGGCTGCAAACACCTTCACTTATCATGTTTACAATAATCAACAAGCATCAGCAGGTGACGTGGTTAAGGCTGCAAACACCTTCACTTATCATATTTAAAAAACTCGCACAAATGATTCACTAGACAAATATTAGTTTTATACATACAAGAGATGAAGCGAGGATACATATAAAATCACTTTTAATCTATCCGTATTGACAATGACAATTTACGCACCTCGATTATAATACTCTTCAAAATCTTTCCTTCAAGTGAAAAACATGGACTGGTACACTACATGGACTGGTACACTACATGGACTGGTACTTTGTGTTGGCAAACGACAGGGGGTGGCAGACATACAGACTACTGGTACTTTGTGTTGGCAAACGACTGGGGGTGGCAGACATACAGACTACTGGTACTTTTGTTGGCAAACGACTGGGGGTGGCAGACATACACACTACTGGTACTTTGTGTTGTCAAACGACTGGGGGTGGCAGACATACAGACTACTGGTACTTTGTGTTGTCAAACGACTGGGGGTGGCAGACATACAGACTATCGTAAAAGAGGTTGTCATCAGTTATTATGGTCCTTGTGAAAGTTCACCAACAGATGCAGATGACACTGTTGAGTACATTATGTCTGTGAACATCTAACACAAAACTGTTTCCTAAGCAGTGAAATATACACCGTACATGAAACTTTCTATATTTTTAAGGACTGAGAATTTCTAAGAATTTATAGCTTGCTGCTAAACCTTTCGGGCAATAATATTTCTAATAAGTTGTGTAGTTTTAACTTACAATTTGGAGTTGTATATGACGATTAACACAGGCGTGTCATGTTATGCGACTTTTATTCTATTTTTGTGGATAAATATCTTCATAATTGAACCTATTTTCAGCTTTAATTAATTTATTTTTGTTGAAAATCCTAAAATTTGTGGTGTGGGCTGCATGACTAGAGAAGGTCGGTGCCAAGAGAACCAACAGGCACACTGATACATAAACCACGTGACCCAGGTCTGCTCTCTCACCTTAGGTAAAGGTCACTCAGTGAACACCAGTGGCACCGTGGGCAGAATAACAGAAAATTGTTTCAACATCTGTTGTCTCAGACTACCGATTGCTGGTGCCAGGCTGTTCCTACACAGAGGCACTACAGTAGACCTACTCAGTGCCAAAGCTAGACAGTTCTTACACAATACAATCACTCTTGCATCTGTCTTACCTATTGTTAAACCTGATCAAAACATTCGCATCAATGACATTACCTGACAAATTGTTCCGATCTATAAAATCTATTCTCTCAACTCCCCGTGTTTTGCTAATACCCTTCTAAATCTAAATTTATCCTATTATAACCCACTGATGTCTACTGTCTTTCCTAGACATGTTCAACTTTTCATTTATATCCCAATTTCCCCACTTAAGTGCCTTTATAGTGCAAGTTATGTGCACTTGTAAGAGGCGGCGGCAGCAGCAGCAGCAGCAGGGTATAATCTGCCACCTACACTTGTTTTACCCTCAGATGGTTCCTCTCACCGCCCGCCCGCCCCGCTGTATTGATTGTACCAGTGATGCCATCCCCTCCCTCCCCTTAAATGCACACGCGCGTACGCCCACACCCACACCCATGCACACGCGCATGCATACACACAGGCGCGCGCGCGCACACCGCTCCACCAAGTGACTAGACAAAGTGGACAATACATTTCCAGAGCTAATTATCAAACAATCCATTGTTTAACAAACTTGTCATTCATGTCATTCCAGGGAATTGGAGCACAGACCCAATTCCCTGGATCAAGAGCCCCTCACCAGCATCAAGAAACCTTCCTTGAAGGGTGAGATGAGAAGTTTAAGAGAAGAGCTCCTGAGGAGAGAGTAACCTGGGAACACAACAAAAACAAACAAGTACACTCGACCACACATTTTAATTTTCTAATAACACTTAAGAGTCATAAAGTGGTCAAATTGGTTTACAAGTGTCAGCAGCACCACTGCTGGGGTAGTGTCAGCAGCACCACTGCTGGGGTAGTGTCAGCAGCACCACTGCTGGGGTAGTGTCAGCAGCACCACTGCTGGGGTAGTGTCAGCAGCACCACTGCTGGGGTAGTGTCAGCAACACCACTGCTGGGGTAGTGTCAGCAGCACCACTGCTGGGGTAGTGTCAGCAACACCACTGCTGGGGTAGTGTCAGCAGCACCACTGCTGGGGTAGTGTCAGCAGCACCACTGCTGGGGTAGTGTCAGCAGCACCACTGC
>WNWK01011504.1:0-64228 GCA_009830355.1 Cherax destructor
CCACTTTGTCACAAGGTGAAGGAAAGTGCAGACACAACCTCATGGTTGCACGGGTATAAATAACATTTAATACTAAGCCACACAAAGTTAAGTCAGTGGGGTCAGGCAAAATACTATTGTATTAATATGGTACTGTAAAGTATTTCTATAAGTAGTACCTTGGTTCTCGAACAGCCCCCAACTCAAACAATTCGGTTTTCCCCGGGCACTTTGTAAAATGCTCGGTAAAAATAATTTTTGCTAAACACTCTACTAGAAAAAACCCGACCTGCCAGAACGTCACTGTAAACTTTGTTTCTTTGCATTTTTTATATTATTTGTATAAATAAGTCACCAGGGGGCCCCTAAAAAGATTAGTGATAAAAGCCAACTTTAAATTATTCTTATGGGAAAAATTTGTTTGGTCCCTCAAACAGATCGACAAAAAACAACCTTCTGGAATGAAGTAAGTTAAGTCCAAGGTACTACTGTACTATTACTACTACCTTCTTTCCTCTCCATCCTCCCAACCACATCTGATCCTTTTGCTCTTCCTTGTTCAGATTTAACAATGATGTCAGGATGCTGAAACAGAGTTTCTTTTCAAGTGGGGATATTTGGAAATTTACAACCATGGTATGTACTGTCCTTTTAATCAAATGTTTCTAAAGAAAGATTTTAAAAAAAGGGAAAGAGGACCCAAAAATGGCACTGTCAATTTACTATTCTCTTTGCCAATATCCCCAACCATCCAGGAATTGACCACTGGAATTCCCCGTATTTACCCACACCAGTTTTATACAATTTTATAAATAAATCTCTCAATCCCTTCCCCAGCACAGCTGTTCTTAGCAAATGAATAATTCAAAAGGGGCAGTTATAGCATACAAAAAAGCTAAATTTTTGTATTTGATATAGATCAATATTATACTAAAAATGAATAAGTGATTAAAAATGTTTAGTGATAAAAAACAAAAAACAAGACAAGACTCATGGGTAATATGTGCCATGCCTAATGAAACTTGAACATGGTGTCCCATACAGTAGTATTCATATATATATATATATATATATTTTTTTTTTTTATTAACACATCGGCGATTCCCACCAAGGCAGGGTGGCCGAAAAGAAAAATTTATCCATTCACTCCATCACTTGTCTTGCCAGAGGGTCCCTTTTACACTAAGTTATAAAACTGCAACATTCACCCCTCCTTCGGGTCCCGGCACTGTACTTCCCATCTCCAGAACTCAAGTCCGGCCTCCCTTTCCTAAATCCCTTCATAAATTTACTTTGCTCCTCCAACAGCCGTCAAGTATTAAAAACCTTTGCCTCCATTCACTCCTATCAAAAAAACCCCCACACATTTTCAGTCCAAGCCCCTGCCCCAAAAACTTCCTTTCCCCCTCCCCCCAAACCTTTCCTGGGCCCGGCCCTACCGCCCCCTCCACTACAGATTTAACCTCTCGGGAGTCCTCTTCTCGTTCCATTCTCTTATATTAAACCCCAAAAACCCCCTCCCTCAGCTTTTGAACAATCTTTTTGGTAACCCCGCACCTCCTCCTAATTTCCAAACTCAATTCTCCATTATATTACCCCATTGACCTCAGCCCAGCATCTCCACTGCCTCCAGCCTTCCCCCTCGTTGCAACATTCATCACCCATGCTTCACACCCCATATAAGAGCGTTGGTCTTTACTCTCATACTTCCCCTCTTTATTTCCCATGGACAAGGTTCTTTGTCTCCACGGGCCCCAGTGCTCCACTCACCTTCTTCCCCCCCATCAATTCTATGATTCACCTCATCCTTCATAGACCCATCCGCCTGACATATCACTCCCAAATATCTGGGTCATTCACCTCCTCCATACCCCTCCCCCCTCCAATCTGATATCAATCTTTCGTCACCTATTCTTTTTGTTATCCTTACCTTACTCTTTCCTATTTACTTTCAATTTTCTTCTTTTACACACCACCACAAATTCATCCTCCAACCTCTGCAGCTTCTCTTCAGAATCTCCAAACAGTTTTCATCAGAAACAACTTTGAAACTCCCTTTGTATTTGCTTCTTCTTTTGGGCCCCAAAACCTCTTGCCAAAACCTGGGATTCACTTCTCTTACAACCCCTCTTAAATATATTTTAACCCACGGTGACATCACACATCCTTTTCTAAGGCCCACTTTTCTGAAATAGTCCCTTCCCCCCCACTCTAACCTGAGCCTCACTATCCTCAAAAACTCTTCCTGCTTTCAGTAACCCCCCCTATTCCATACACCTGCAACATCTGCCACATTCCCCCTATCTACCCTATCATCGCCTTTTCCAAATCCATAAATGCCCAAAAAAATCTTTACCCCCTTTCAAATACTGTTCACCTATATGTTTCCCGTAAACATTTGGGCTACACACCCCTACCTTTCCTAAACCCTTGTTCATCTGCTATCCCGCTTTCTGTTTTACTCTTAATTCTTTCAATAATAACTCTACCATACACTTTACCAGGTACACTCAACAGACTTATTCCCCTATAATTTTGCCTCTCTTTTGTCCCCCCTTTCCTTTAAAACAAAGGAACAATACCCCCTCCCCTGCCAATCCCTGGGTACCTTACCCTCTTCCATACATTTATTAAATTAAACACCAACCACTCCAAAATTATATCCCCACCTGCTTTTTTAAAATTTCTATCCCTTTTTCCCATCAAAAGCCCGCCTTTCCCCCTTTCATTCTCACTGCCTCAGAACTTCCCTACACCCCCAACTGGCTCTTCCACACTCCTACAGATGTTATTCCTCCTTGCCCTACACCCCCCAAATCACAGCTTCCCTGTCTTCATCAACATTTAACAAATCCTCAAAAAATTCTCTCCATTTCCGATACCTCTAACTCTCCATTTAATAACTCTCCTCTCCTATTTTTAACTGTCAAATCCCTTTGTTCTCTAGGCTTCCTCAACATTAATCTCATTCCAAAACCCTCTTATTTTCAAAAAATTTGCTGATAACATCTCACCACTCTCTCATCTGCTCTCTTTTACATTGCTTCACCTCTTTTAACCTCTCTTTTTCTCTCCATATACTCTTCCTCCTGCATCACTTCTACTTTGTAAAACCTCTCATATGCTACTTTTTCTCCTTACTACTCTCTTTCATCATCATTCCACCAATCGCTCCTCTCCTGCACCACTCGCCTGTAACCAAAGCTTCTACTGAACACTCTAACACTACATTTTAAATCTACCCCATACATTTCGACCCCATTGCCTGCACTCTCACTTAACCCATCTATCCTCCAATAGTTGTTTATATCTTACCCTAACTGCCTCTCTTTTGGTTTATAAACCTTCACCTCTCTCTTTACTTACTGATTCTATTTTCCTTGTATCCCATCTACCTTTTACTCACTGTAGCTATAACTAAAAAGTGATCTGATATATCTGTAGCCCTCTATAAGCATGTACATCCTGAAGTCTACTCAACAGTCTTTTATCTACCAATACATAGTCCAACAAACTACTGTCATTACGCCTACATCATATCTTGTATACTTATTTATCCTCTTTTTCTTAAAATATGTATTACCTATAACTAAACCCCTTTCTATACAAAGTTCAATCAAGGGCTCCCATTTCATTTACACCTGGCACCCCAAACTTACCTACTACACCTCTCTGCATGTTTCTCCCACTTTAGCTTAGGTCCCCTACCACAATTACTCTCATTTGGTTCAAAGTTCCTATACATTGCGCTTAACATCTCCCAAATCTCTCTCTCCCCTCTACACTCCTCTCTTCTCCAGGTGCATATCACGCTTATTATGACCCACTTTTGCATCCACCCTTATTTTAATCCCCCTAATCCTTGAATTTACACATTTATATTCCCTCTTTTCCTTCCATAACTGATCCTTCAACATTATTGCTGCCCCTTCCTTAGCTCTAACTCTCTCAGATACTCCTGACTTAATCCCATTTATTTCTCCCCACTGAAACTCGCCTACCCCCTTCAGCTTTGTTTGCTTAGGGCCAGGACATCCAACTTCTTTTCATTCATAACATCGGCAATCATCTTTCTTATCATCCGCACTACATCCACGCATTCAGACACCCCAATTTTATAAAGTTTTCTTCTTCCGTTTTTAGTAGATTTGTACAGGAGAAGGGGTTCTAGCCCATTGCTATAGAGTTATTGAAAGAAAAGAGTAAAACAGAAAGCAGGATAGCAGATGAACAAGGGGCTTTAGGAAAGGTAGGGGTGTGTAGACCAAGTGTTTACAGTGAAACCATATAGGTGAACAGTATTTGGATAGGTAAAGATGTTTTTGGCATTTATGGATTTGGAAAGAGGCTCATGATAGGGTGAATGGGGGCAATGTGGCAGATGTTGCAGGTGTATGGAATAGGAGGAAGGTTACTGAGAAAGCAGTGAAGAGTTTTATGAGGATAGTGAGGCTCAGGTTGGAGTGTGTAGGAGGGAAGGGGACTATTTCCCAGTAAAAGTGGGCCTTAGACAAGGATGTGGATGTCACCGTGGTTGTTCAATATATTTATAGATGGGGTTGTAAGAGAAGTGAATGCGAGGGTCTTGGCAAGAGGTGTTGGGCTAAAGATAAAAGCAAATACAAAGTGGGAGTTGTCACAGTTGCTTTTGCTGATGACACTGTGCTTTTGGGAGATTCTAAGAAGAAGCTGCAGAGGTTGGTGGATGAATTTGGTAGGGTGTGTAAAGAAAATTGAAAGTGAATATAGGAAAGAGTAAGGTGATGAGAATAACAAAAAGAATAGGTGACGAAAGATTGGATATCAGATTGGAGGAGAGAGTATGGAGGTGGTGAATGTATTCAGATATTTGGGAGTGGACATGTCGGCGGATGGGTCTATGAAGGATGAGGTGAATCATAGAATTGATGAGGGGAAAGGGTGAGTGGAGCACTTCGGAGTCTGTGGAGACAAAGAACCTTGTCCATGGAAGTAAAGAGGGGAATGTAGAGTATAGTTATACCAAGCTCTTATATGGGTGTGAAGCATGGGTGATGAATGTTGCAACGAGAGAAGGCTGGAGGCAGTGGAGATGTCATGTCTGAGGTCAATGTGTGTGTGAATATAATGCAGAGAATTCGGAGTTTGGAAGTAGGAGGAGGTGCAGGATTACCAACGATTGTCAGAGAGCTGAGGAGGGGTTGTTGAGTGGTTTGGACATGTAGAGAATGGAGCGAGACAGAGTGACTTCGAGTGTATAAATCTGTAGTGGAGGGAAGGCGGGGTAGGGGTCGGCCTGGAAAGGTTGGAGGGAGGGGTAAAGGAAGTTTTGTGTGCGAGGGCTTGGATTTCCAGCAAGCATGTGTGAGCGTATTTCATAGGAGTGAATGGAGGCATATGGTTTTAATATGACGTGCTGTTGGAGTGTGAGCAAAGTAACATTTATGAAGGGATTCAGGGAAACCGGCAGGCCGGACTTGAGTTCTGGAGATGGGAAGTACAGTGCCGGCACTCTGAAGGAGGGGTGTAAATGTTGCAGTTTTATAACTGTAGTGTAAAGCACCCTTCTGGCAAGACAGTGATGGAGTGAATGATGATGAAAGTTTTTCTTTTCGGGCACCCTGCCTTGGTGAATCGGCCGATGTTTAATAAAAAAAAAAAAAAAAAAAAAAAAAAATATATATATATATATATATATATACAGTGTAGTGTAGTGCAGAACTTATACAAGTGCCTGCAAAATCATTATATACATTTAACAATGTAATAACATCAGCATTTACATCTACTGGTAACAATGTGAAGTGTTGTGAATAATTAATATTTATTCATATTACTGTTTTGTATGGAGTAATTATACAACTCAAATATATCCATGTCTGTGGGATGAATCTACAAACAGAAAAATATTTGTGGGATGAATCTACACAAAAACATGTGGGATGAATCTACACAAAAACATGTGGGATGAATCTACACAAAAACATATGTTACTATTATGTTACCCCCTACTCATATTATAAGTTAATGTCAAAAATGCTCAATGTTATTTTCCTTAAGATAATCTCAATTCCATATTATCATTCAAGAATCTTAACACCTGTAACAATCTAAGATCTAATATCATTATATAATAATTTAAACAGTAAAATTTCATCATATTGTAATTTTGAAAATAATTTTAACTAGAATAAACTCAATAAATTTCTCTAATATTAAGTACATAGTTTTTAAGGACTAGAATAAGCTGCCCCTAATGCCATGGCATGTCAGTGGCTCTCCTTGCACTCAATTTACATTGTAATTTCCCATACCCATGTAACCTGCAATGAAATAAAATTTGTTTGTTTGTTTGTTTGTTTGTTTTGTTTTCTGCAGCCCATTTAAAGATTTGGGAATTAGTGTTAAACTTTTCCTTGGTTACATTTTTCATATGTATTTAATGCATTTCGTTAGAGTCTTGTACTAATTTTTGTAAATATGTACACTTTTCTTATACAGTGGTCCCTCGGTTTTCGTGCATCTCCAAACTCGAACATTTATATAAGTGTATTTTCTTAAGTGCTGTTGTAAGTGTATTTTTGGGGGTCTGAAATAGACTAACCTATGTGACATTATTTCTTAAGGAAGTAAATTCGTTCGGTAATGGCACTTGAGCAGCATTCTGGAACGAATTTTCGGCGAAAACCGAGGGACCACTGTACTGTTCAATATGTACTCAGTTTTATGTATACTACAGTGGACCCCTGAGTATCGGCCGTAATCCGTTCCAGGAGCTAGGCCTTAACTCGAACTGGCCGAAAGTCTAAATATTATTTCCTATAAGAAATAATGTAAATACGTACAATTAATCCGTTCGAGACACCCAAAAATATTCACCAAAAAATTTATTTTGTAAAGATTAACTATAGTTTTACATACACAAAACAACACTTAATAACACAAAATAACAAGAAATAATAATAAATAACATAATAATAAATAACATTTACTTACCTTTATTAACCCTTAAACTGTCCACACGTAGATATACGTTCACGTGCTTACTGCTCCGAATGTAGATCTACGTTTTATTTTTCATTCCTTCTAATTTAGTGCGATAGGCCTGAGTCACCTAGACATGAGAGAATGGGTCTGTGCCCTCAGTGTGCGCAGTATTAAAACAATCTTTGACCACTTAGTACCTTGTGGGAGCACCAGTTCAATTGAGTGCCAGCTAGAGCAAATAGTGTGGCAAACACCAGGGATTCAATGATGTCATGTCACATTAACACTCCCCTTATAAGAGGAAAGTAAAAATAGATTAGATAAATACATGAGTGGCTGTGGGTGGGTGTGAGTTGGACCTGACTATCTTGTGCTACTAGGTCTGATGCCATCCTCCTTCCTTCAGGGGATGTGACCTGACTAGGTGGGTCATTGTTCTAAGCTGGGGGTGAGATGGACCTGCCTTGCATGGGCCAGTAGGCCTGCTGCAGTGTTCCTTCTTTCTTATGTATTCGGCAGGCTGGCTGGTTTTGGCTGTCTCTGGCTCTCTCTCTCTGTCTATAACTCTGTCTATCTGTCTATATCTCTATCTGTCTGTATCTTTGTCTGTCTATATCTTTGTCTATATCTTTGTCTGTCTATATATCTATCTATATCTATATGTCCTATATCTCTTTCTCACATGTACACATAAGTACAGTTATTATACATAGTGTAAATTACCTAGGATAACCCAAAAATTCCAGGCAAAGTGTTATACAATGCTTGTAGATAAAAGACATAAAATAAGCATGACTGGCAAGTAATACGCATAGTCACTTCTGCATCGTGTATAATACCTGTTGGCTTACGAGACGCACTCTGAGACTGAGACAAGCATACGGAAAGACACACACAGGCAGACAGAAAGACAGATAAGCAGAGTTAGACATAAGCAGAGCTAGACAGACAGACAGATAGGCAGACAGATATAGACAGACAGACAGATAGATAGATAGATAGACAGACAGACAGACATTGAAAAAGGGAGGGTTCCCTCCAGCACTGCTGACATTTATCAAATGTCACTGGGCTGTCAAGAGTTATCTGACACTTGTCAACACACCATTCTTCAAGGAGTTTCATATATACTCCAGGATGTCTAAAACATTGCTGGGAACTATAAATACTTCGTATATATTTATAGACAATAGTAAATGACCAAGGCAGGTGAAACTGTTCACCTGTTGGTGTGATTGTGACTATTTGAGTACTATTTCAGTACATAATATTAGTGTTAGGACAAAGATTGGCTAGGAAATCACAAGAACTATTGTAAATTGTAATTATCAGAACATAAAAATTATATAAATTAAAATAAAAACTAGAAAAAAAAGTATATCGGCATTACTTCTGCAAGCGGCAGGACTTGATGTTGCCGTCAGGTGAGCATCCAGTACCAAATTGGCGGGCTTATATCTCGGTAAGTACTAGCCCTAAAAAATTTTTTTAGCCTATCCTGTTTATAAAAATGTGCTCCTCATTTTTTTTTTTTTTTTTTTTTCAAAATATTCGGAGCAGTAAGCAGGTGAACGTATATCTACGTGTGGACAGTTTAAGGGTTAAAGACACTTGCTGGCATCTGGAAGATAGGGAGGAGGAGACGGGGAGGGAGCACTCATTGTTTGGAAGGGGAATCCCCCTCCAAAAAGACTTCAGGTAACAAGTCCTTCTCTGGGGTTACTTCCCTTCTTTGTCTTTTAATGCCACTAGGACCAGCTTGAGAGTCACAGGACCCCTGCCTCAAAAAAAATAACTGTCCAGAGTCCTCTGTTTCTGGCACCTCTTTAACATGTTCCTGAAGTGCAATATGGCTCTGTCACTGAACTGGTTGCACCTCATTCCACATTGAACAAATTTCCTTAATCTCACCCTCACCCTGTCCATCTTCCTCCTCCTGTGAATCAATTTCCTCTACTGTGGTCTGATGCTGTTGGAGATGAAGCTCTTGCAGCTCTTCGGTGGTTAGCTCTATCCTGTGGTCCTCCACCAACTCTTCCACATCCACTCACCTCCAACCCAAGGCAGTTCCCCAATGCCACAATACCTTCCACAACATGCACAGGGTCGTCAGGGTCAACCTCAAACCCTTCAAAATTCCTTTGTTGGACACAACCTGGCCACAATTGTCTCCAAGCAGAATTCAAAGTCCTGGAAGTCACTCCCTGCCAAGCCTTACCTATAAGGCTTATGCAATGGAGGATACTGAAGTGATCTTTCCAGAACTCATTTAGGATCAAATTAGTGTCTGAGGTCACTTCAAAGCACTTTTGAAACACTGCTTTTGTGTACAGTTTTTTGAAGTTAGAAATGACCTGCTGGTCCATGGGCTGGAGGAGAGGAGTGGTGTTAGGAGGCAAGAACTTCACTGTCATGAACCTGAACTCATCAAACAAATAGTCTTCCAAGTTGTGAGGATGAGCAAGAGCATTGTCTAGTAACAGGAGACACTTGAGTCCCAATTTCTTTTCCTGTAGGTATTTTTTCACACTGGGGCCAAACACTCCAGTGAACCATTCCAGGAAAATTGCCTTCGTGACCCATGCCTTAGTGTTAGCCTTCCAAAACACACACAAATTATTCTTGTTCACATTGTGTTTCTTGAACACACTTGGATTTTCAGAGTGATGCACCAGTTAAGGCTTCACTTTAAAATCCCCACTAGCATTACTACACAACATGAGAGTTAGCCTGTCTTTCATAGGCTTGTGTCCTGGCAGTGCCTTTTCCTCTTGAGTAATGTAGGTCCTCTTTGGCATTTTCTAACAAAAGAGGCCTGTTGCATCACAATTAAACACTTGTTCGGGTTTGAATTTTTCAGTGTCTACAAACCCCTTAAATTCACTGACAAACTTTTCATCACCACGTTTGTCTGAACTGGCTGCCTCACCATGCCTTACAACACTGTGTATGCCACTATGTTTCCTAAATTTGTCAAACCAGCCTTTGCTGGCTTTAAAATCACTCGCATCAGCACTGGTTCCAGGTATTTTCTTGACAAGATCTGCCTTTTCACAAATTATCGCTGTGGAAATACTATCAGCCACTATCTGTTTTTCATTGATCCACACCACCAACAACTTCTCAACCTCATCCACTGTTTTTTATCTATTTTTGGCAAACATGTCAACACCTTTTGCAACATCAGCTTCCTTGAGTTCTTTTCTCTTTGCCAGGATAGAGGTGATAGATGATTTGTTTTTGTTGTACATCCTGGCAAACTCACCCACACGTATGCCACTCTCATATTTTTCTACTACAGTGGTCCCTCGGTTTTTGCCGAAAATTCGTTCCAGAATGCTGCTCAAGTGCCATTACCGAACGAATTTACTTCCTTAAGAAATAATGTCACGTAGGTTAGTCTATATCAGACCCCCAAAAATACACTTGCAACAGCACTTACGAAAATACACTTACATAAATGTTCGAGTTTGGAGATGCACGAAAACCGAGGGACCACTGTATATCCTTCTTCAGTTCGATGGTGTTCTTCACTTTCTTTACCACAGGGGTGCCACTTCTTTGGACCCATGGTGACTTATATTTCACAGTGACAAGCACTAAATACAATAAAATTACAGTGGACCCCCGAGTTTCGTAAACCCTGGAAATCGTACATTTATGTAAGTATAATATTGTTAAGTGCTTGTGGAAAAGTATTTTTGGGGGTCTGAAATAGACTAACCTACGTGACATTTTTCCTTAAAGGGGTAAATTCGTTCGGTAATGGCACTTGAGCAGACTTCAGGAGTGAAGTTTTTACGAAACTCGGGGGTCCACTGTACTGTGAAATACTTGAATGAGTGCGCTGGGTAAAGTTCACTCAAGGAAGAGAGGAAGAGGAGGATGGAAGAGAGGGAGGAGGGGAAAGGTAAGAGACCCTAATTTTTGGAAGGGGAATCCACCTCCATAAGGACTCCAGGTACCAAGTCCTCATCTGGGATCACTTACCTTCTTTGTCTTTTAATCCCACTAGGACCAGCTTGTGAGTCACTGCACACCTGTGGCACTAAATATCTGTCCAGAGAACTCTGTGTCTGGCGGCTCTTTAAAATGTCCCTAAAATGGGAAAAGATATTGTCATTGAACATGTTGATGAGATGGATTTTCAACATCTTTGTCAGGGTGATTTTCTACCACAAATGAATGCACCCTACCCCACATTGCACAAATCTCTGAAGAAGGCACCTTACATCTCTCTTCCTCCACTGAAGCAATTTCCTGAGTTGTGGTTTGATGGTGTTGCAGCTCAAGCTCTTGCAACTCTTCAATGGTTAGATCTTCATTGTGGTCCTCCACCAACTCTTCCACATCCTGGCTACTCACATCCAACCCCATGGAATTCCCCAATGCCACAATACTTTCCACAACTTCCATAGGCTCCTCAGGGTCAGCCCCAAACCCTTCAAAATCCCTCTGGAGGATACAATCTGGCCACAACTTTCTCCAAGCAGAGTTCATCGTCCTGGAAGTCACTCCCTGCCAAGCTTTATCTATAAGGCCTATGCAATGGAAGATATTGAAGTGATCCTTCCAGAACTCATTTAGGGTCAATTCAGAGTCATTGGTCATATTAAAGCACCTTTCAAACATTGCTTTGGTGTACAGTTTTTTGAAGTTTGCAATGACCTGCTGGTCCATGGGCTGGATGAGAGGAGTGGTGTTAGGAGGCAAGAACTTCACTGTTACAAATTTGAAATCCTTAGACATTTGGTCTTCCAAGTCTTGAGGATGAGCAGGAGCATTGTCCATTACCAAGAGGCACTTGAGCCCCAATTTATTGTCCAATAGATATTTCTTCACACTGGGGCAAAACACTTGATTAAACCATTCCAGGAAAATTTCCCTAGTGACCATGCCTTAGTGCCTTGGTGTTTCACACACAATTTACTCTTGTCGACACTGTATTTCTTGAACACTCTGGGAGTTTCAGAGTGATACACCAGTAAAGGCTTCGCTTTGAAATCCCCACTAGCATTACCACACAACATGAGAGTTAGCCTGTCTTTGATAGGCTTGTGTCCTGGCATTGCCTTTTCCTCCTGTGTGATGTAGGTCCTCCTTGGCATTTTCTTCCAAAAGAGGCCTGTTTCATCACAATTAAACACTTGTTGGGATTGAAATTTTCAGCCTCTACATATTCTTTAAACTTGCGCACAAATTTTTCAGCCCCTTGTTTATCTGAACTGGCACCCTCACCATGCCTTACAACACTGTGTATGCCACTTCTTTTCTTGAATTTTTTGAACCAACCTTTGCTGGCCTTAAATTCATCAACATCATCACTGGTTCCAGGCATTTTCTTGACAAGATTGGTATGCAACTGCCTTGCTTTTTCACAAATTAATGACTGCACGACACTGTCACCCGCTAGCAGTTTTTCGCTTATCCACACCAACAACAATTTCTCCATATTTTCCATTGTTTGTGATCTGTCTGTTTATTGTATTCACCCCTTTCACAACATTAGCTTCAGTGATTTCTTTTCTCTAGCCACAATGGAACCGATGATTGTTGGGGCCTTCTTGTATATCCTGGCGAGCTCGGCAATACGTACACCACTATCATATTTTTCTATTAATAACAAAAAAGGCACAATACCGTGACTGGACCGAAACGTCGTCGTAAGCTCCTCTCTTCTATGTGCGGGTTGTGTGTGTATATTTTTCTATTGTTTCTTTCTTCAGTTCTACGGTGTTTCACTTTCTTTACCAAAGAACTGGCACTAGGAGCATTCTTTGGGCCCATGGTAGCTTATTTAGTAGTCACACAATAACAAAGGGCCAAAAACAATGAATTGTTAATAAATGTTTTGTGTGAACTTCAATATTGATGTTCACTCAAGCATAAACAATGTTACACTGCGTGACAATGAGCGTGGGAGGTGCGTGGGTGGCGGTCTACGGCCTTTATATGTGTGGGGCACTGGTGGACAGGTCCCGTACCAAGCACGAAAACAGAGGTAATCACACGAAAACAGAGGTAAAATTTACCCGAAAAAAACAGCACAAAAACTGAAACACACGAAAACAGAGATACACGAAAACGGAGGGTTGACTGTACTGTGTATGTATTTTACTTTTTATTGGTTTTTTTTAATGCCTAGTTCTATTACTAACTTAATATAAGTTAGTGTAAACTTGTTGTCTGGCATTTATATTCTTTTATAAATGGAAAAAAATGGCGTTCTGCTTTCCGGCGATAGCCTGGAACCTAACCTGCCATATAAGTGGGGCCCTACTGTATATGATTTTTGGACGGTAGGCCTTGATACTCCTCATGGCATATATGTACAACAACTATACATAGTAAGCTTAAACACTGATATTCTCATTTAGCTAATCTTGCACTGCAGTGGGATTTCTTATAATATTTTTCTTTAAAATATGTACCAGCAGTTCTTTAGTTTCTTGCCCTAATTTAAATTTCAGATTTTTTTAAATATTATCCACAGGATTTCTTCACAGAAGATTTATGGTCCCAGTTAAACCCTCAGTGGACAGTGATCCTGGAGACTTTGACCCCTTGCCAGCTAGCAGACTTCCTTTGTCGTGATGCAGCCTTGAAGTATGTCCCAACAACTATCACATTTATTTTTCACTTTAAGAAAACTGGGAATAAGAGAGCATTCAGTATTTTCATGTAAATTCTTTCCAAGTTTTGTACTGTTTATTTACATTACGAGTGTTGTCTGGCTACAACTGCTTAGTAATCTTACTCAGTGGTATGAGAGATATTTACATTATGAGTGTTGTCTGGCCACAACTGCTCAGTAACCTTACTCAATGACATGAGAAACATTTCACCATAAACCCACACTTCAGAGAGGAACCTCATGATGACATGCAAGTTATGATGAAGTGAGAGTTTTTGGTTAATTGTTCCAATCACAGTATTGTGATTTTTTTATTCTTTATGAGACACTCATTTCCAGTGCTATTGAATATAGTATTCCCAGTTTTTCCTTTTTCCATATTCCATTTTTATCATTTATATGCTTTTCCTTTTATTTATCATACTTGAATTGTCTTGCCTGTTATGACATCCTGATTATAAGAACATAAGAAAAAAGGAACACTGCAGCAGGCCTACTGACCCATGCGAGGCACGTCCATCACTCCCCGGCTTAGACCTGACTACCTGGAGTTAATCCACTCCAGGTAAACTCCAGGTAGTCAGGTCACTTCCACTTACAGAGCATGGCATAAGACCTAGTAGCATAAGCTAGTCAGGTCCAACTCACACCCACCCACACCCACTCATGTATTTATCTAACCTATTTTTAAAACTACACAACGTCTTAGCTTCTATGACGGTACTCGGGAGTTTGTTCCACTCATCCACAACTCTATTACCAAAGCAGTTCTTTCCTATATTCAAGGCAGGGTGGCCCAAAAAAGAAAAACTTTCATCATCATTCACTCCATCACTGTCTTGCCAGAGGGGTGCTTTACACTACAGTTATAAAACTGCAACATTAACACCCCTCCTTCAGAGTGCAGACACTGTACTTCCCATCTCCAGGACTCAAGTCCGGCCTGCCGGTTTCCCTGAATCCCTTCATAAATGTTACTTTGCTCACACTCCAACAGCACGTCAAGTATTAAAAAACATTTGTCTCCATTCACTCCTATCAAATACGCTCACACATGCTTGCTGGAAGTCCAAGCCCCTCGCACACAAAACTTCCTTTACCCCCTCCCTCCAACCTTTCCTAGGCCGACCCCTACCCCGCCTTCCCTCCACTACAGATTTATACACTCTCGAAGTTATTCTGTCTCGTTCCATTCTCTCTACATGTTCGAACCACCTCAACCCCTCCTCAGCTCTCTGGATAATAGTTTTGGTAATCCCGCACCTCCTAATTTCCAAACTCCGAATTCTCTGCATTATATTCACACCACACATTGACCTCAGACATGACATCTCCACTGCCTCCAGCCTTCTCCTCGTTGCAACATTCATCACCCATGCTTCACACCCGTATAAGAGTGTTGGTATAACTATACTCTCATACATTCCCTTCTTTACTTCCATGGACAAAGTTCTTTGTCTCCACAGACTCCGAAGTGCTCCACTCACCCTTTTTCCCTCATCAATTCTATGATTCACCTCATCCTTCATAGACCCATCTGCTGACATGTCCACTCCCAAATATCTGAATACATTCACCTCCTCCATACTCTCTCCCTCCAATCTGATATCCAATCTTTCGTCACCTAATCTTTTTGTTATCCTCATCACCTTACTCTTTCCTATATTCACTTCCAGTTTTCTTCTTTTACACACCCTACCAAATTCATCCACCAACCTCTGCAACTTCTCTTCAGAATCTCCCAAAAGCACAGTGTCATCAGCAAAAAGCAACTGTGACAACTCCCACTTTGTATTTAATTCTTTATCTTTTAACCCCACACCTCTTGCCAAGACCCTCGCATTCACTTCTCTTAACAACCCCATCTATAAATATATTGAACAACCACGGTGACATCACACATCCTTGTCTAAGGCCCACTTTTACTGGGAAATAGTCCCCTTCCCTCCTACACACTCTAACTTGAGCCTCACTATCCTCATAAAAACTCTTCACTGCTTTCAGTAACCTACCTCCTATTCCATACACCTGCAACATCTACCACATTGCCCCCCTATCCACCCTATCATACGCCTTTTCCAAATCCATAAATGCCACAAAAACCTCTTTACCCTTATCCAAATAATGTTCACCTATATGTTTCACTGTAAACACTTGGTCTACACACCCCCTACCTTTCCTAAAGCTCCCTTGTTCATCTACTATCCTGCTTTCTGTCTTACTCTTAATTCTTTCAATAATAACTCTACCATACACTTTACCAGGTACACTCAACAGACTTATTCCCCTATAATTTTTGCACTCTCTTTTGTCCCCTTTGCCTTTATACAAAGGAACAATACACGCTCTCTGCCAATCTCTAGGTATCTTACCCTCTTCCATACATTTATTAAATAATAGCACTAACCACTCCAAAACTATATCCCCACCTGCTTTTAACATTTCTATCTTTATCCCATCAATCCCAGCTGCCTTACCCCCTTTCATTCTACCCACTGCCTCACGAACTTCCCCCACACTCACAACTGGCTCTTCCACACTCCTACAAGATGTTATTCCTCCTTGCCCTATACACGAAATCACAGCTTCCCTGTCTTCATCAACATTTAACAACTCTTCAAAATATTCCCTCCATCTTCCCGATACCTCTAACTCTCCATTTAATAACTCTCCTCTCCTATTTTTAACTGTCAAATCCATTTGTTCCCTAGGCTTCCTCAACTTATTAATCTCACTCCAAAACTTTTTCTTATTTTCAACAAAATTTGTTGATAACATCTCACCCACTCTCTCATTTGCTCTCTTTTTACATTGCTTCACCACTCTCTTAACCTCTCTTTTACTCTCCATATACTCTTCCCTCCTTGCATCACTTCTACTTTGTAAAAACCTCTCATATGCTAACTTTTTCTCCCTTACTACTCTCTTTACATCATCATTCCACCAATCGCTCTTCTTCCCCCTCGCACCCACTCGCCTGTAACCACAAACTTCTGCTGAACACTCTAACACTACATTTTTAAATCTACTCCATACATCTTCGACCCCATTGCCTACACTCTCACTAGCCCATCTATCCTCCAATAGTTGTTTATATCTTACCCTAACTGCCTCCTCTTTTAGTTTATAAACCTTCACCTCTCTTACTTACTGCTTCTATTTTCCTTGTATCCCATCTACCTTTTACTCCCACTGTAGCTATAACTAAAAAGTGATCTGATATATCTGTGGCCCCTCTATAAACATGTACATCCTGAAGTCTACTCAACAGTCTTTTATCTACCAATACATAGTCCAACAAACTTCTGTCATTACGCCCTACATCATATCTTGTATACTTATTTATCCTCTTTTTCTTAAAATATGTATTACCTATAACTAAACCCCTTTCTATACAAAGTTCAATCAAAGGGCTCCCATTATCATTTACACCTGGCACCCCAAACTTACCTACCACACCCTCTCTACATGTTTCTCCTACTTTAGCATTTAGGTCCCCTACCACAATTACTCTCTCACTTGGTTCAAAAGTTCCTATACATTCGCTTAACATCTCCCAAAATCTCTCTCTCTCCTCTACACTCCTCTCTTCTCCAGGTGCATACACGCTTATTATGACCCACTTTTCGCATCCGACCCTTATTTTAATCCACATAATCCTTGAATTTACACATTTATATTCCCTCTTCTCCTTCCATAATTGATCCTTCAACATTATTGCTACCTCTTCCTTAGCTCTAACTCTCTCAGATACTCCTGACTTAATCCCATTTATTTCTCCCCACTGAAACTCGCCTACCCCCTTCAGCTTTGTTTCGCTTAGGGCCAGGACATCCAACTTCTTTTCATTCATAACATTAGCAATCATCTCTTTCTTATCATCCGCACTACATCCACGCACATTCAAACAACCCAGTTTTATAAAGTTTTTCTTCTCTTTTTTAGTAAATGTGTACAGGAGAAGGGGTTACTAGCCAATTTCTCCCGGCATTTTAGTCGCCTCATACGACACGCATGGCTTACGGAGGAAAGATTCTTTTCCACTTCCCCATGGACAATAGAGAAAATATAAAGAACAAGAGCTATTAAGAAAAAGAAGAAAAACCTAGATGTGTGTATGTATATACGTATATGCATGTGCATGACTGTGTAGTGTGGCCTAAAGTGTAAGTAGAAGTAGCTAGATATACCTGTTATCCAGCGTGTTTATGAGACAGAAAAAGACACCAGCAATCCTACCATCATGTAAAATAGTTTCAGGTTTCTGTTTCACAGTCACCTGGCAGGACGGTAGTACCTCCCTGGGTGGTTGCTGTCTACCAACCTACTACCCAATAACTTATTTATATAAAGTTTTTCAATGTTTTTATCATGAACCTTGTAATTTTCATTTACCATGTAAATTTTAACCTTCGGTAAATGACCTAATTAACTATTATTTTGGCTTTAAAGTCATTATTTATTGAACTCTTATTGATTTTAAATATTGCAGGCAAAGGCAAGTTTGGCCTCTCTCCCTGCAAGCACTACGAGCAACAGCCTTTGCGTACACTTTACCCAGGAAGCCTGTGTCATCGCCTGCTCCATTCACAAATTATCTCAAGCAACAGATTCAAGATGGTGACAAAGTTGAAATGGAATGTGATGGAAATAATATATTGGAAAGAGACAGTAATTTTAAAGTTGATTTAGAGAGTAAATCACCTTCAGTCAGTATGATGAATGTACCAACTGTTATCCACACAAATATTGACTCAAATGCAACTAATAAATGTAGTGAGGTTTTATCTAAAAGACAAAACTCAGACAACACCAGTGTGGTAGATACAAGAGCAAACAATAGCTGTGTGGTTGATACAATAGCAAACAACAGCTGTGTGGTAGAAACAAGAGCAAACAACAAAAAATCAATATATTGTGATTCACACCAACACAGTATTCATGAAGAATCATTTGATATACAGATCTCTAATAAAAATAAAAGTACAATGAAATCCCAGGAGAAAATTTGCTCAGTTCATCATTGTCAGCAACTTAAGTCGTGTGAAACATTTGAAACAAGTACAGCTGTTAAGGACTCGGTAAAGTTAATACAACCCATCCAACAAGTGTGTGTAAACTGGGGTGATACAACTTCAGAACTAAGTGCAGGTGAGTCAACAAGTGTGTGTAAACTGGCAAGTAAGTAGGTACCTGGGTGTTAGTCGACCGTTGTGGGTTGCATCTTGGGGGACAAGATTGAAGGACCTCAGTAGATACACTGACTTGGGTTATCCTGGGTGGCAAACTCTCCAGGTTAAAAATCTTAACAAAATTTTATCTTAAATCATCAGAATTTAGTGCAGATGAGAACTCTTCACTACTCTAATGTATTACAGTAAATACTCAGCATGTTACTGACATTCCTTAAAACCTGTGCATAATATAAATGTATATAGTAGGATCTTTAGTGTTAGGTTGAAATATTTTCATAGTTAATCCCCCAAAAGTTTATTTTTAACATGAGCGTGTTAGATAGGAGTGAATGGAGACGAATGGTTTTTGGGACCTGACGAGCTGTTGGAGTGTAAGCAGGGTAATATTTTGTGAAGGGATTCAGGAAAATCGGTTAGCTGGACTTGAGTCTTGGATGTGGGAAGTACAATGCCTGCACTTTAAAGGAGGGGTTTGGGATATTGGCAGTTTGGATGGACATCTAAACTGTCGTATCTGAGTGCCTCTGCACAGTGATTATGTATGAATGATAGTGTTGAATGATGATGAAAGTTTTTCTTTCTTTTTGTTTTTTTCTTTATTTTTGAGTCACCCAGCCTCAGTGGGAAGCGGCTGACATGTTAAAAAAAATAATAAAGTACAGTGGACCCTCGATTTTCGTTGAAAATTCATTCCAGAATGCTGTTTGAGTGCCGTTACCGAACGAATTTGTTCCCATAAGGACAAATGTTAATTAGATTAGTCGTTTCAGACCCCCAAAAATACACTTACAAAAGCTTTTACAAAAATACATTTACGTAATTGTTCGAGTTTGGAGGTGAACGAAAACCGAGGGTCCACTGTATGTTACTGTAAATGATCCATAATTTGGTAGTTTTTTTTTTAACACACTAGGAGTCTCCCACTAAGGCAGGGTGACCTGAGGAAGAAGAAAGTTTTTCTTTTTACATTTAGTAATGCATACAAGAGAAAGGGTTACCAGCCCCTTGCTCCTAGCATTTTAGTCACTACTTATGACATGCATGGCTTCTTCTCCACTTCCCCATGGAGTTGTTGACAGTCTTGTTTGATCTAATTTTATTTATGCTTTCTTAGAATGAAATTGAAAACAATGTACAGTGGTCATATTACTGAGGGTTTAAATGAGTTTTTTCTTGATATTGTATGTCTGACAGAAGGATGACTGTTGGAGTCTTATTTAGCAGTGGCTGCAGTTGTTTTTACCAGCACACAATGTTTTGACATAATTATACCTGGAGAGAGTTCCAAGGGTCAACGCCCCTGCAGCCCAGTCTGTGACCAGGCCTCATGTTGGATCAGAGCCTGATCAACCTTGATCTTGACCAGGCTGGTGTGATGATAAAAGATGCCTTGGACAAGGTGGATGTACCTTCACTGTCTGTTGACAAGTTAGCAAGGGTTCGTGATGAAGTGTTTTTTGTTGTTACATGTGAGCTCTGTCCTCTGATCTCTAAACAAGTTCTGAGTCATGACATTGCTCTTTGGTATGACTCCTCTGTTGCACAGATTCATAGGTCTTGTTGGGGTGCGGAGCATCATTGTTGCAGATTGCATACTACTGGATCACGATCTGATTAATTAGAATTCTAGCCCACAGAGAAGTCGTGAACAGGGTATTGGCTAGTAAAGTGAAATATTACAGGTGAAAAATTTTAATCTTGTGAAAATTGGGGGTTCCTTTTGACCTATTAAAATGACCTACTTGGTCGTATATCCAAACCTGCTGGGTCGCATATCTAAACCGGCTGGGTCGCATATCTAAACCTACTGGGTCGCATATCTAAACCTGCTGGGTCGCATATCTAAACCTGCAGGTTGCATATCTAAACCTGCTTTGCCTACCTCTGATTCTGCTCTTCAATCGGCCTTTGCATTCTCTGATTATTTTGGGGAAAAATAAAATAGAAAATATTTGTGTATATCACCTGCACTGTCACTGTTTTTCACTCAGTATCAGTGTGCTTAATCTGTTCAAATTTTCTTGTAAGATTTTAATAATTTTGTTTTGCATTTCCCCTAAAAAATTTCATTACCTCTGAATACATTTGCATGTGTGTATATGCATCTACATATGTATATGCATGTACAAATTAAAATTATTGTCCAAATATTTCAGTACATGGGTATTAATATTATATATATATTATATATCATTTTTTATACAGTGGTACCTCTACTTACGAGCTTAATTCGTTCCAGACGGCTATTCAAGTGCCGATACCGAAGGAATTTTTTCTCATAAATAATTTCAGACCCCCCAAAAATACACTTACAAAAGCACCTACAAAAAATACACTTACATAATTGTTCGAGTTGGGAGCTGCTTGTAAGTAGAGGTACCACTGTATTTTGTATTATAAATACATTGGTAAAGTTGCCTATTTATAAATTATTATTGTTCGTACACTAATGTGAAGCTAGTTAGAAGAACTAGTGTTCTGGAGGTGGAAAGTAGTGTCAGCACTGAAGGATAGGTGAGGAGGATGCAGTCTGGAGGGCCATTTGAGTTATGTCTGTGTACTATTGGAAAGATGGAATGAATGATGGTAAATGTTTCCTTCTTTGGGTCATCTTGTCTTGCTGGAAAATGGCAGGCATATTATAACATAGTTATTACTGTAATTTGCTCTGTTGCTTCAGCGGCAGGACAACACAAGCTACTTCACCACATCTTTCGTCGTCATCTGAAACCCAAGAAACAGCACGAGGTTGCCCGCTTGGCCCTGGTAGCTGGGGAGGTGGCACGGAGTGTTTGCGACGGTGTCATGATAGATGTGGGCTCTGGTCAAGGTCACCTCTCCAGGCTGCTTGCGTATGGTCACCATGTAAGAGTTGTCTGCCTGGAAGCACAGGATCAGTTCATCAGTGGTGCAATGTGAGTAACTTTATCCTACACCCCACACAAAACATGGCAGGCTACACACTCCTTACCACATACTGTATCAACACTGACAACCAAAAACATTTATAAATAAATAAATAAATAAATAAACTAAACTTTTTAAAGGTACATTACATTTAATTGTATATACAGTGGACCCCCGAGTAACGAGCAAAATTCATTTCAGAACCCTGCTCAAGTGCCATTACCGAACGAATTTACTCCCTTAAGAAATAATGTCAAGTAGGTTAGTCTATTTCAGACCCCCAAAAAATACACTTACAAAAGCACTTACAATATTATACTTACATAATTGTACGATTTCCGGGGTGCTCGTAACTCTGGGGTCCACTGTATACAATTGTACATAGGTGTACATTTGACTGATGATTTGTGTACATTTCATTGAAAGCCATTAGTATGCAATGCATTTTGGGGAGACTAATCCTAATGCTTAAAGACAACTAAAGAACTAGACACAGACTATTAACTCTTTCAGGGTCCAAGGACCCTCTCCGAAACTCGTTCTCAGGGTCCAAGAATTTGGAAAAAAAAAAATTGTTATGAAATGATAGAGAATCTTTTTCCGATCATAACGCCACAAAAATTATAAAATTTGATCGAAAACTAACGGAATTATGCTTTCGCGAAGTTAGCGGTATCGATGACATTTACGCATCGGCGATTTCGCCCACTTTGAGCCCTATTTTCGGCCAATTCCAATGTTTCAGTCTACTAAAATTATAGCTATTTCGCTAGAACTCCATTTCTTCTATCGATTGAGTACAAGAAATCGCCTATTTACCAATTTAAACTACCCAAAATAGTGGTCAGAAAATGGCAATTTGGCCAATTTCACACAAATTTCAAATGATGCCAATTTCAAAATAGGGTTCAGAATAAACAAGGCAGACATTCCTGGCACTAAAATAACATCTTCTCTGTTCATTAGTCACGTCTCCAGGCCCCTCTTACATTACTTTTGCTTTCCATTTTGAATTTTTATTCTCACAAAAAATAAATGATTTACTGTTATGTATACAACTGCATCATTGTAAAAATGGTATAAATAATATCAGCGCACTTGTGCAAGAATATTAGACTCGCCAGTTGATGTGTAATGGACGCATGGTATGATTTGTTTACTCTTGAACATCGGACAAAATTGAACATTTTCGCTACTTTGCGCTCAGTTTCAAGGTACTTGTCTTCGTGAAACCAGTCAAACTTATCTCCATTTCTGTAATATATCATCCATTCTATCAAATGAGACTAAGAAAACGAGAATACAAGCATATATACCATACGAAAATAGACTGCAAAGTCGCTGTTTTAAACCAAAAACACGGTCAGAGTTTTTTTTTCCTCATTATGCACTGTGTGGTGCAGGATTTTTTTATACTGTGCACACTGACCACACAGACCCATTCTCTCACATCTAGGCCTACCAGCCTGTTTCTGCTTGATTTGAGGGTGCTAGAATTTAAGCGTCCTAGTACAACCAAAACGCTGGTGCGTAAGCCGAAACCCTGTAAGGGTTAAGTAGTATTTCTTATGCAATCATCTACAATTATTGGTGGATATTCAATAAAACCCATCAATTATTCACATCATTCTGGAGTGATCTAGACTAGAATTAAAACTAAATAAAATAAGAGTTACAAGCTTTTTATTCTATCTGTTAGTGCATTGATGTTGATATATTAAGAAGAAAATTGAAAGTGAATATAGGAAAGAGTAAGGTGATGAGGATAACAAAAAGATTAGGTGACGAAAGATTGGATATCAGATTGGAGGGAGAGAGTATGGAGAAGGTGAATGTATTCAGATATTTGGGAGTGGACATGTCAGCAGATGGGTCTATGAAGGATGAGGTGAATCATAGAATTGATGAGGGAAAAAGGGTGAGTGGAGCACTTTGGAGTCTGTGGAGACAAAGAACTTTGTCCATGGAAGTAAAGAAGGGAATGTATGAGAGTATAGTTATACCAACACTCTTATATGGGTGTGAAGCATGGGTGATGAATGTTGCAACGAGGAGAAGGCTGGAGGCAGTGGAGATGTCATGTCTGAGGTCAATGTGTGGTGTGAATATAATGCAGAGAATTCGGAGTTTGGAAATTAGGAGGAGGTGCGGGATTACCAAAACTATTATCCAGAGAGCTGAGGAGGGGTTGTTGAGGTGGTTTGGACATGTAGAGAGAATGGAACGAGACAGAATAACTTCGACAGTGTATAAATCTGTAGTGGAGGGAAGGCGGGGTAGGGGTCGGCCTAGGAAAGGGTGGAGGGAGAGGGTAAAGGAAGTTTTGTGTGCGAGGGGCTTGGACTTCCAGCAAGCATATGTGAGCGTATTTGATAGGAGTGAATGGAGACAAATGGTTTTTAATACTTGACGTGCTGTTGGAGTGTGAGCAAAGTAACATTTATGAAGGGATTCAGGGAAACCAGCAGGCCAGACTTGAGTCCTGGAGATGGGAAGTACAGTGTCTGCACTCTGAAGGAGTGGTGTTAATGTTGCAGTTTTATAACTGTAGTGTAAAGCACCCCTCTGGCAAGACAGTGATGGAGTGAATGATGATGAAAGTTTTTCTTTTTCGGGCCACCCTGCCTTGGTGGGAATCGGCCGATGTGTTAATAAAAAAATAAATATTAAGAGTGTCTAAAATAAGGAGTTACAAGGTTGTTTTTATGTCTGTTAGTGCATTAATGTTGATATGTTAAAAGTGTCTAAAATATAACAGATATCAGTAGTGTGAGACATGGGTTATGAATGTTACAACAAGAAGGCTGGAGGCAGTGGAGATGTCATGTCTGAGGTCAATGTGTGGTGTGAATATAATGCAGAGAATCCGTAGTTTGGAGATTAGGATGAGGTGTGGGATTACCAAAACTATTATCCAGAGGGCTGAGGAGGGGTTATTGAGATGGTTTGGACATGTAGAGAAGATGGACCAAAATAGAATGACTTCGAGAGTGTATAAATCTGTAGTGGAGGGAAGGCAGGGTAGGGGTCGGCCTAGAAAAGGTTGGAGGGAGGGGAGTAAAGGAGGTTTTGTGTGCAAGGGGCTTTGACTTCCAGCAAGCGTGCGTGAGCGTTTTAGATAGGAGCGAATGGAGACAAATGTTTTTTAGGACTTGACGTGCTGTTGGAGTGTGAGCAAGGTAACATTTAAGGGTTTCGGGGAAACCGGCAGGCTGGACTCGATTCCTGGAGATGGGAAGTACAGTGCCGGCACTCTGAAGGAGGGGTGTTAATGTTGCAGTTTTGTAGCTGTAGTGTAAGCATGCCTCTGGCAAGACAGTGATGGAGTGAGAGTTGATGAAAGTTTTTCTTTGTCTGACCACCCTGCCTTGGTGGGAAATGGCCTATGTGTTAATAAAAAAAAAATATTAACACCACTCATTGCCCTTAGACAGAACATCTTCACTGCCTCCAGCCACCTCCTCGCTGCAGCGTTTGCAACCCAAGCTTCACACCCATATAAGAGTGTTGGTACCACTATACTTTCGTATATTCCCTTCTTTGCCTCCATGGATAACTTTTTTTGTCTCCACAGATACCTTAATGCACCACTAATCTTTTTTCCTTCATCAATTCTATGGTTAACCTCATCCTTCATAAACCCATCCGCTGACAAGTCAACTCCCAAATATCTGAAAACATTCACTTCTTCCATACTCCCTCTCTCCAATGTGATATCCAATTTTTCTTTATCTAAATCATTTGATACCCTCATCACCTTACTCTTATCTATGTTCACTTTCAAATTTCTACCTTTACACACCCTCACAAACTCATCCACTAACCTTTGCAACTTTTCTTTAGAATCTCCCAAAAGCACAGTGTTAGAAAATGATGCGATATCTATTAGAAATAGACATCTCCAGTGAACAATAGAAAGGAATGCCCCTCTAGCATTCAGCCTGTTACTGGGCTTTTGCAACAAAGTCAGTATCCTGGTCCAGTTATCCGACATATTCAATAGTCATAGGATTACAACTGATAGGGTACTAACCAAAGAATAAAATTTAATATATTTATTAACAAAGTTAGAATATCTAGGGTATCAAAGTAAATCAATTTAAATATAATCAGGATATTAATTAGTATGTTAATTAGGAGGTTAGCTCCTACACTTCTCTCATAAACAATATTATTGTGCTGAAGGCACATATATCTTAATGGTTCTTATGTACCATCTGGTACAATGTCAGCAATTTACAATAATACTAGGATAGTATATACAAATACGTGTATGTGTGTGTGTATGTGTGCTCCAGGTAACTCGTTATGCCTCTTAAGACTCGACTCGACCTGTGACCGACTGAACGTCTTCTCATAAGCTAGCTTCTCTAGCAAACTGACAATCAGAACAGCTGGATTGAACAGTAATATGACCAATTCAACAAACAGCAATATAGCAAGCAGCAGCAACACAGCATCAGGAGCAAGGAGATAGGAAAACGACCCTAACTGGGGACCATCAGCAGATCCTCCATAATAGTCACAAAACTCCCTTACTCAATCTACGTTCAGCATAACCAAATTCCTATCAGGTCAGTGGACTTATTGATAGGGAATGATATCCTTCAAGCTGGAATTTGTAAGGAACCACTTGTTATTGATAATACCACTGATGATAATTATGCCATTGAAGCTTGTAGAGAGAAGCCTATATTATTTCCTCTCAGTGCAATAACTCGTGCTAAGTCAAAGATACAGCAACAACCACCCTTGCCATCTGTTGAGTTAGTTGATGATAATGACTTGGGCTTGAAAATGTGGTTCAGTGGTAGAATTCTCGCCTGCCACGCGGGAGGCCCGGGTTCGTTTCCCAACCGATGCACTATTTGGTTATGCTGAACGTAGATTCAGTATTAAGGGAGTTTTGTGACTATTATGGAGGATCTGCTGATGGTCCCCAGTTAGGGTTGTTTTCCTATCTCCTTGTTCCTGACGCTGTGTTGCTGCCGCTTGCTATATTGCCGTTTGTTGAATTGGTCATATTACTGTTCAATCCAGCTGTTCTGATTGTCAGTTTGTTAGAGAAGCTAGCTTATCAGAAGACGTTCAGTTGGTCACTGGTCGAGTCGAGTCTTAAGAGGCATAACGAGTTACCTGGAGCACACATACACACACACACATACACGTATTTGTATATACTATCCTAGTATTATTGTAAATTGCTGACATTGTACCAGATGGTACATTTTTTCATATGAAATGATAGAGAATCTTTTTCCAATCATAACTACACCAAAAGTATGAAATTTGAATGAAAATTTACGGAATTATGCTCTCGCAAAGTTATCAGTCTCGAAGATGTTTATGCATCGGCGATTTCGCCCACTTTGAGCCCTATTTTTGGCCAATTCCAATGTTCCAGTCCACTAATCATAGCTATTTCGCTAGAACTCCATTTCTTCTATCGATTGAGTACAAGAAAACGCCTATTTACCAATTTCAAGTACCCAAAATAGTAGTCAGAAAATGGCAATTTAGCCAATTTCACACAAATTTCAAACGATGCCAATTTCAAAATAGGGTCCAGAATAAACAAGGCAGGCATTCCTGGCACTAAAATAACATCTTCTCTGTTCATTAGTCACGTCTCCAGGCCCCTCTTACATTACTTTTGCTTTCCATTTTGAATTTTTATTCTCACAAAAAATAGAAGATTTACTGTTATGTATACAACTGCATCATTGTAAAAATGGTATAAATAATATCAGCGCACTTGTGCAAGAATATTAGACTCGCCAGTTGATGTGTATTGGACACATGGTGTGATTTGTTTACTCTTGAACATCGGCTAAAATCGAACATTTTCGCTATTTTGAGCTCAATTTCAAGGTACTTGTCATTGTCAAACCAATCAAAATCATCTCTATTTCTGTAATATATCTTCCATTCTATCACATGAGACCAAGAAAACGAGAATACATCAATAAATACCATACGAAAATAGACTGCAAAGTCACTGTTTTAAACGAAAAAACGGTCAGAGTTTTTTTTCTCATTATGGTGTGTGTGCTGCAGGATTTTTTTTATACTGTGCACACTGACCACACAAACCCATTCTTTCATATGTAGGCCTACCAGCTGTTTCCCGCTTAATTTGAGACCGCTAGAATTTACGCATACTAGTTCGGCATAGACCCCTGCTCGTAAAACGTACTAGTACGGCACCGACCCCGAAAGGGTTAATATTTTTCGACACTGAGAGCAAGTTTGTGATCAGGGGTCTCAACAGTGAAAGGGTTAATAGGGGTATCAAAGCTATTCTTTTGGTAGCATTGAAAATGTGTTGGGCAAATATTTATGTTAGTGGGTTTGAGTTTGAGAAGGATTTGCCTAGTATGGGCTAGTAGGCCTACTGCAGTGTTCCTCCTTTTAAATGAATACATTTTAAACTGCAGGAAGTTTGATAATCAACTGGAAATGGCTGTGGAAAAGTTTTGTCGCAAACAGTGTGTTTACCCAGCACTACCGCCAGCCCCTCGTCACGCTGCGTGTCTTCTACAACCTCACATGGATCCTCACACTTTTACACAGGTTAGTACAATATAAACCTTGGTAATAAATACTGACACTCACTCTCTGCCTATATACACCTACCATCCGATTTACGACCGAGCTTGGTTCCGACCAACTGGTCGTAAGTCAAAATGATCGTAAGTCGAACCTTACTAGTGAATATCAACATCACAGTTATTGTAATGATTTTATTTTATTGTTTTATTTTGGTATTTCATGTTTTACTTACCTTTTTATGCTGTTAGAACTGTATTTTATACTGTAAGGTTTAGGAGAAACACTGTGTACAACACAAACAATTGTTTATTCCCCAGAACATTTGCATAGAAAACATGGTCATAAGTCGAGTGGTCGTATGTTGAGCAGGTCGTAAGTCGGATGGTAGGTGTATACTGTCTTTTAACCTCTGTATTTTAGAAGTGATCAAGGTCCCAAGATCGAAATGTTTTCTAGTAAATATGTCCTAGTGTTTGCCTATGTGTTTTTCTACACCAACAAGTTAGTACGTACATTGATTATGTTTTACGTACATTCTCTCATTCATCACCACTAAAAACTAATTAGTATTAAAATGTTAAGATAGGAACCAGACACTCACTATAAAGCTTGCTAAATACCTAGATAAATACGTATACAGTGGACCTTTGGTTATCGGCCGTAACCCTTTCCAGAAGGTCGGCCTAAAAGCGAAATGGCCAAAGAGCGAAATAATATTTCCCATAAGAATTAAAGTAAATAAAATTAATGCGTTCCAGACAAAAATATTCACAAAAAAATAATTTTTTTAACAATTATCTCTTTGGGGGTTGGTGCCGTACTAGTACGTTTTACGCACCAGGGTCAGTGCCGTACTAGTACACGTAAATTCTAGCGGCCTCGAATTAAGCGGAAAATTCCTGGTAGGCCTACATATGAAAGAATGGGTCTGTGTGGTCAGTGTGCGAAGTATAAAAAAAATCCTGCAGCACACACTGCATAATGAGAAAAAAAACCTCCAACAGTATATATAGATTTTGCAGTATATTTTCGTATGGTATTTATAGAGGAATTTTGGTTTTCTTGGTCTCGTTTGATAGAATGGAAGATATATTACAGAAATAGAGATAATTTTGATTGGTTTCACCATGACAAGTACCTTGAAACTGAGCGCAAAGTAGTAAAAATGTTCGATTTTTGCCGATGTTCAAGAGTAAACAAATCACGCCATGCGTCCAATACACATCAACTGGCGAGTCTAATATTCTTGCCCATGTGCTGATATTATTTATACTGTTTTTACAATGATGCAGTAGTATATATAACAGTAAATCTTTTTTTTTTTTTTTGTGAGAATAAAAATTCAAAATGGAAAGCAAAAGTAATGTAAGAGGGGCCTGGAGACGTGACTAATAAACAGAAAAGATGTTATATTTGTGCCAAGAATGTCTGCCTTGTTTATTCTGGACCCCATTTTGAAATTGGCATCATTTGAAATTTGTATGAAATTGGCCAAATTGCCATTTTCTGACCACTATTTTGGGTAGTGGAAATTGGTAAATGGCTGTTTCTTGTACTCAATCGATAGAAAAAATGGAGTTCTAGCGAAATAGCTATGATTCTAGTAGACTGGAACATTGGAATTTGCCAAAAGTAGGACTCAAAGTGGACGAAATCGCTGATGCGTAAATATCGTCGAGACTGATAACTTTGCGAGAGCATAATTCCATAAGTTTTCCATCAAATTTCATACTTTTGGTGTAGTTATGTGTGTGTGTGTGTGTGTGTGTTTGTTAGTGACTTATTCACAATGTGTAAACGTCACTTCCTCTCTCTGTATGCATATATTGTTGCAAATAATGATACATATCTGTGGGATGTATAGAGAGGTAAAAATGGGCCTAAATGAGAAGTTTAATGACTAATGGATTTTTTTAAAATATGATCATTTCACAAGAAAAAATATTTCTTTTTTTTTTCTCCCAAAAATTTTCAACCCTGAGAACGAGTTTGGGAGAGGGCCTGTCAACCCCCAAAGGGTTAAATCAGTATTACATACCTTTATTGATGACTAATGCTGGCTTTGGGAAGATAGGGAGGAGGAAAGAGGGAGGAGTTATTGTTTGGAAGGGGAATCCCCCTTTATAAGGACTTCAGTTAGCAAAGCTCTCTGGGGTTACTTCCGTTCTTTGGCTTTTAGTGCCACTAGGACCAGCTTGAGAGTCACTGGACCCCTGTCACACAACATATCTGTCCATAGAGGTCTGTTTCTGGCATCTCTTTATGATTTCCCTGAAGTGGGACAAGGTTTTGTCACTAAACATGTTGCAGTTATGGCTTGTTTCAGCTTGGTCAGGGTGGTATTTCTCCACAAAACTTTCCACCTCATTCCACTTTGCACAAATGTCCTTAATCAATGAAGAATCCTCTCTAAGATAAGGTATTATGTACCACAATCAGCCCTACTCACACTATACTACTCACTCATCTATCCCTACCTCACATATGCCATTTGTGCATGGGGATCAACAGCAATTACCCACCTAAAGCCAATAATAACAACCCAACAAAAAGCCGCAGTAAGAATTATCATGCAATCCAACGCTAGGCAGCACACCCCCCACTCTTCAAGGACCTAAACCTACTCACTGTTCAGAACATCCATACTTACTACTCTGCTATCTACATTTATAGAACCATAAATTCCAACTTTAACCCTCAGCTAAAACACTTTCTTGACAGTTGTGATAGGACCCATAGACATAATACCAGACATAAACATATCTTTGACATTCCCCGTGTCCAACTAAATCTATACAAAAATTCAATGCGCATAAAAGGGCCTAAAATCTGGAACTCCCTGCCTGAAAACTCTAGAACTGCAGACACAACCTCCATTTTCATAAGCACCGTTAAAAAACATCTTATCTCACTTACGCACCCAACCGGTAGCTAACCACATGAAAACTACTTTAACTTGCACATATCCACAGCAAAATACACTTATTGATATCTGTGATTCCCCTTAATTTGCACAGGACTAACCAAAATTATAATACAACTATTGCTTCATAATTCATAAGCTAGTCATAAGTTTGCCTAAGACACTCCAATATGGAAACTGTATTATGCCAATACATCACCTTTACCATTAATATATAAACTAATTGTTAAATTCTTAAATTAATTGTTAAATTCTTAAATGTTTAAATTTCAGTACCTCAATTTTGTAAACCTAGTTAATCACTACAATTACCTAACCTTACTATCAGTATAATCATTGTGTCACTATTGAATAAGACCTATCATAAGACATCCTGAAAAGCCTAGGCATACCTAGGCATATTATTGGCCATCTTGTAATATCTGCTTCATAAAATGTATAATTATAAGTACACCCCACTTTGTATATTACTAGAAATAAAGAATTTGAATTTGAATTTGAAGAAGGCACCTCCTTCACTCCCTCTTCCTCCTCTGAAGCAAGTTCTTCAGCTGTTCTCTGTTGCTGTTGCAGATGAAGGTCTTGCAGCTCTTCAATGGTTAGCTCTTCCCTGTGGTCCTCCACCAACTCTTCCACATCCTCACCACTAACCTCCAACCCCATGGACTTTCCCAATGCCACAATAGAGTCCACAACAGGTAGAAGGTCGGCATGGTTAGGGTCAGCCTCAAACCCTTCAAAATCCCTCTCTTGGACACAATCTGGCCACAATTTTATCCAAGCAGTGTTCAAAGTCCTGGAAGTCACTTCCTCCCAAGCCTTACCTATAATGCTTATGCAATGGAGGATAGTGAAGTGATTCCTCCAGAAGTCTCTTAGGGTCAAGTGAGTGTCTGAGGTCACTTTAAAGCACTTTTGAAACACTGCTTTGTTGTAGAGTTTTTTGAAGTTAGAAATGACCTGCTGGTCCATGGGCTGGAGGAGAGGAGTGGTGTTAGGAGGCTAGAACTTCACTTTTTTAAAACTGAAGTCCCTAAACACTTGGTCTTCCAAGTCTGGAGGATGTGCAGGAGCATTGTCTAGTACCAGGAGGCACTTGAGTTCCAATTTACTTTCCAAGAGGTATTTTTTCACACTCAGGCCAAACACATCATTAACCCACTCTTTGAAAATTTGCCTTGTGACCCATGCCTTATAACTAGCTTTCCACATCACACACAATCTATTCTTGATGACATTGTTTTTCTTGAACACTGGGATTTTCAGAGTGATACACCAGTAAAGGCTTCACTTTGAAATCCCCACTAGCATTACCATACAACATATGCTTGTGTCCTGGCAGTGCCTTTTCTTCCTGCATAATGTAGGTCCTCTTTGGCATTTTCTTCCAAAACAGGCCTGTTTCGTCACAATTGAACACTTGTTGGGGTTCGAATCCTTTAACCTCTATGTACCCCTTAAATTCTTCTATGAAGTTTTCTGCAACACATTTGTCAGAACTTGCAGCCTCACCATGCCTTACAACACTGTGTATGTTACTACGCTTCTTAAATCTCTCAAACCAGCCTTTGCTGGCCCTAAATTCACTAACAGCAGCACTTGTTCCAGGAGTTTTCTTTATAAGATCTTCATGCAACTGCCTTGCCTTCTCACAAATAATCGACTCCACAACACTGTCTCCTGCTAATTATTTTTCCTTAATCCACAATAACAACTTTTCCATATCTTCCATTATTGGTGACCTTTGTTTTGTTAGAACATTTACTCCTTTCACAACATTAGCATCCTTGATTTGTTCTTTCTTTGCCAGGATAGATGTAATTTTTTATTTGTTTTTCCTGTACATCCTGGCAAGTTCCAGCACCCGCATACCACTCTCATATTTCTCAATCACCTCTCTCTCAAATTCTATCGTGTTGCTCACTTTCTTTACCACAAGAACTTTACTAGGAACTTTCTTTGGAGCCATGGTTACTTATTTCGCGGTTGCGCTGAAAAAAAACACCAGAAACAATGGAAAACAAGCAAAATGTTTGGATGAATGAGCAGAAGCTTCCTCATGCTCCAAGAGACACAGCCAAACTGATACGCAAAAGCGGCTGGGCCGGCGGATGGACGTGTCCCATATGGCCGATAAGCAAAATAACGGCCAATAACCAGTAGCTGAAAAACCGGCCTATAACAGAGTTGGCCGATAACAGGAACAGCCGATAACCGGGGGTCCACTGTATATACAAATCTAAGTGGATTATGGCAGTGTTCAGTTATATTAATTTTTGTAACCTAAATGACCTATATCTCTGTAGATAACAAGAGCATTTTATCCCCCTGTGGAAATTATTTTTATTTAATATTATATCTTAAAGTTCCTCCCAAGAAGCACATCACTGGTAATTCATTTTTAAATGCACTTACAAGGACTACTGATCCAGAAGAAGTTTCCACATTAACTGTCAGTGAGAATATATCACAAATTTCACAAATTATGACTTATCTGTTAGTAAGAATATATCACAAATTATGACTTAGCTGTCAGTGAGAATATATCACAAATTATGACTTATCTGTCAGTGAGAATATATCACAAATTATGACTTAGCTGTCAGTGAGAATATACAATGTATCACAAATTATAACTTAGCTGTCAGTGACAATACGTATATCACAAATTATATGCACTGATAGATCTATTTTATTCAACAGCCTGTTGAATGTTACATCTGCTCTAGTTACCACTATCCTAGATATCATTGACAGTGTTACATCTACTCTAGTTACCATTATCCTAGATATTATTGAGAGTGTTACATCTGCTCTAGTTACCACTTTCCTAGATATTATTGACATTGTTTCATCTGCTAGTTACCACTATCCTAGATATTATTGACATTGTTACATCTGCTCTAGTTACCACTATCCTGGATAATATTTATAAGAACTATGTTGAGTTAAATATAAGAATTAACAACTAGGTTTCTGTACTGTATTACTAACTGAATTGTTTACAATTTTAATGACACTAAAGTTAACTTACAATACTGAGTATGATTCCTTGATCATTACTGATTCTATGTCATCACTGAAGACATTTGTCTCACACTGACTCTAACAACATGTTCATTAGAGAAGCCTGGTGTAGATATTTGTAAATCAGAGAGAAAGGAAATAATGTACAATTCTTATGGATTTCATCACACATTGAATTACTCCTCTATGATGAAGTTAATAAGCCAAAGAAAGTGTCTTGAAGAATAAAGTTGAATATAACTTGGGTGTATCTGTGTCAGGTATTAGAAGTAATATTAGAAGAGAAGTAAATCATGAATCTTAATGTCATTGGAGTCCAGTCACAAGCTTGAGCAGACCTAAAACTCACTATGATAACATAAATGAGCATATTTACTGAGCAATTTACAATGTAAACAGACTGACTAATGTTGTATCCAGGCTCAAGTTTGGTTAATGCTTCAGGCAGTTTGGTATACACCCAGACATCTACATACTAGTATAGTGTTCTAACTGCAGTCTGTTATTCCTCAAATAGTAATAATGAGACTTTATATATGTTGTCTCCCAGTGTCTGACTTAATGATGCCCATGTCAGTAAGGGGCTAGTAACCCCTTCTCCTGTATAAATGCTGGGAGCATGGCGCTAGTAATCCCTTCTGTATAAATGCTGGGAACAAGGGGCTTGTAGCCCCTTTCTCCTGTATAAATTATTAAATGTAATGAAAAAAAAATGTTTTTCTTTTTCAGGTCTCCCTGCCTTGGTGGGAGACATTTTTTTTTTTTTTTTTTTTTTAAATCTAAAGTAAGAATCATTTAAGTGAATGTAAGACTTATCACAGTTCTATATCACCATACACTTTTTTTTTTTTTTTTCAACAAGTCGGCCGTCTCCCACCGAGGCAGGGTGACCCAAAAAGAAAGAAAATCCCCAAAAGAAAATACTTTCATCATCATTCAACACTATCACAACACCCATACATAATCACTGTCTTTGCAGAGGAGCTCAGATACGACAGCTGAGAATTGTCCCTCCCAGCTGTCACTATCCCAGACCCCTCCTTTAAAGTGCAGGCATTGTACTTCCCATTTCCAGGACTCAAGTCCAACTAAATCAATTAACTGGTTTCCCTGAATCCCTTCACACAATGTTACCCTGCTCACACTCCAACAGATCGTCATGTCACAAAAACCATTCGTCTCCATTCACTCCTGTCTAACACGCTCACACATGCTTGCTGGAAGTCCAAGCCCCTTGCCCACAATACCTCCTTTACCCCTTCCCTCCAACCTTTTCTAGGACGACCCCTACCCCGCCTTCCTTCCCCTACAGATTTATACGCTCTCCAAGTCATTCTACTTTGATCCATTCTCTCTAAATGACCAAACTACCTCAACAACCCTTCTTCAGCCCTCTGACAAATACTTTTAGTAACTCCACACCTTCTCCTAATTTCCACATTCCGAATTTTCTGCATAATATTTACACCACACATTGCCCTTAGACAGGACATCTCGACTGCCTCCAGCCTTCTCCTCTCTGCAGCATTTGCAACCCATGCTTCACACCCATATAAGAGTATTGGTACGACTATACTTTCGTACATTCCCTTCTTTGCCCCCATGGATAACGTTTTTTGTCTCCACAGATACCAGATCACCATACACACTCATGATAAATACCTCACTAGGGTTATAAACATACGTAATATTACAATGTGAAGTGCAGAGAGATCTATTTGTTTATTACAGGTGGTGAGAGGAGCTTGGCCTGAGCTGGAGTCAGGAGGGACAGTGTGTGGACTTGTGGGACTCCACACTTGTGGAAACTTAGCATCCACTATGTTAAGAATCTTCAGCAATATGTCAACCTGCCGAGCAGTTGTATCTGTTGCTTGCTGCTACATGAAGCTTCACACACTCAGGTAATTACACTTGTACAGTGGACCCCCGGATTTCGTCAATAATTCTTTCCAGAAGGCTGTTCGAGTGCTGTTCCCGAAAGAATTTAGTCCCATATGGACGAATGTAAATTAGATTAGTCCATTTCAGACCCCCAAAAATACACTTACAAAAGCACTTACAAAAATACACTTACATAATTGTTCGAGGTGGGAGCAGTACGAAATCCGGGGGTCCACTGTATATCTTTTTGCAGAATTTTAATATTAAGTGTTGTTAAAATGACAAAGTAAAGTAAAGTAAATTTTATTTCATTGCAGATTGCAGATTACATAATTATTGGTAGTTACAATGTAAATTGAGTCCAAGGAGAGCCACTGACATGCCATGGCATTAGGAGCAGCTTAATCTAGTAACTTAAAGACTATGTACTAAATATTAGAGAAATTTATTGAGTTTATTCTAGTTAAAAATTGTTTTCAAAATTACAATATGATGAAATTTTACTGTTTAAATTATTATATGATGATATTAGATTGTTACAGGTGTTTAGATTCTCGAATGGTAATATGGAATTGACATTATCTTAAGGAAAATAACATTGAGCATTTTTGACATTAACTTATAATATGAGTATTTAGTTTTGATTGAGTAGGGGGTAACATAATAGTAACATATTATTAAAAATTGAGATTATCGTATAGGAAAGTAATAATGAGCATTTTTCAAAGTAGTTTATAGTATGATCATTTAGTTTTGGGTGAGTAGGTGGTTTTGAGTTGAGTCTTAAATTGATTTTCAGACAAGATTATCTTAATATTTACTGGTAATGAATTCCAGATTCTGGGGCCCTTTATGTGCATAGAATTTTTACATAGGTTGATATGAACACGGGGTATATCAAATAGTGATCTGTGTCTTGTGTTGTGGTCAAGGGTCCTATTAAAGTTGGTGAGGAGAATTTTGAGCGGAGGGTTTATATTAGAGTGTAAAGTTTTATATATGTAGTAGGCACAAGAGTAAGTATGAATGTTCTTTACGGTGAGTAGTTTTAGACTTTTGAATATTGGTGGAGTATGCTGTCTAAAGTGGAAATTTGTTATCATTCTGACTGCGGCCTTTTGTTGTGTTATGAGTGGTCTACGGTGATTTAATGTTGTAATTTTTTTTATTTTTAATTCATGTTAAGCACTAAACCCATGTGGGTCATTCAGTACAAGATGTGGTGTAGGCTTGATCCTGTGTCTGCTGAGCACCAGACACTTCTTTATTCATCAAAAGCACCTACATGCTGCTTTTGATGAATAAAGATCAGTAACTAGCAGTAAATTTCATAAATTATAAGTTTATCTAGTATTTTATGATACATTTCCCAGTGGTAGGGGACCTAAATGCTAAAGTGGGAGAAACATGCAGAGAGGGTGTAGTAGGTAAGTTTGGGGTGCCAGGTGTAAATGATAATGGGAGCCCTTTGATTGAACTTTGTATAGAAAGGGGTTTAGTTATAGGTAATACATATTTTAAGAAAAAGAGGATAAATAAGTATACAAGATATGATGTAGGGCGTAATGATAGTAGTTTGTTGGACTATGTATTGGTAGATAAAAGACTGTTGAGTAGACTTCAGGATGTACATGTTTATAGAGGGGCCACAGATATATCAGATCACTTTTTAGTTATAGCTACAGTGGGAGTAAAAGGTAGATGGGATACAAGGAAAATAGAATCAGTAAGTAAGAGAGAGGTGAAGGTTTATAAACTAAAAGAGGAGGCAGTTAGGGTAAGATATAAACAACTATTGGAGGATAGATGGGCTAGTGAGAGTGTAGGCAATGGGGTTGAAAATGTATGGGGTAGATTTAAAAATGTAGTGTTAGAGTGTTCAGCAGAAGTTTGTGGTTACAGGCGAGTGGGTGCGGAGGGAAGAGGAGCGATTGGTGGAATGATGATGTAAAGAGAGTAGTAAGGAGAAAAAGTTAGCATATGAGAGGTTTTACAAAGTAGAAGTGATGCAAGGAGGGAAGAGTATATGGAGAGAAAAAGAGAGGTTAAAAGAGTGGTGAAGCAATGTAAAAAGAGAGCAGATGAGAGAGTGGGTGAGATGTTATCAGCAAATTTTGTTGAAAATAAGAAAAAGTTTTGGAATGAGATTAATAAGTTGAGGAAGCCTAGAGAACAAATGGATTTGACAGTTAAAAATAGGAGAGGAGAGTTATTAAATGGAGAGTTAGAGGTATCGGGAAGATGGAGAGAATATTTTGAGGAGTTGTTAAATGTTGATGAAGACAGGGAAGCTGTGATTTCGTGTGTAGGGCAAGGAGGAATAACATCTTGTAGGAGTGTGGAAGAGCCAGTTGTGAGTGTAGGGAAGTTCGTGAGGCAGTGGGTAGAATGAAAGGGGGTAAGGCAGCTGGGATTGATGGGATAAAGATAGAAATGTTAAAAGCAGGTGGGGTTATAGTTTTGGAGTGGTTGGTGCTATTATTTAATAAATGTATGGAAGAGGGTAAGGTACCTAGGGATTGGCAGAGAGCGTGTATTGTTCCTTTGTATAAAGGCAAAGGGGACAAAGAGAGTGCAAAAATTATAGGGGAATAAGTCTGTTGAGTGTACCTGGTAAAGTGTATGGTAGAGTTATTATTGAAAGAATTAAGAGTAAGACAGAAAGTAGGATAGCAGATGAACAAGGGGGCTTTAGGAAAGGTAGGAGGTGTGTAGACCAAGTGTTTACAGTGAAACATATAGGTGAACAGTATTTGGATAAGGGTAAAGATGTTTTGTGGCATTTATGGATTTGGAAAAGGCGTATGATAGGGTAGATAGGGGGCAATGTGGCAGATGTTGCAGGTGTATGGAATAGGAGGAAGGTTACTGAAAGCAGTGAAGAGTTTTTATGAGGATAGTGAGGCTCAGGTTAGAGTGTGTAGGAGGGAAGGGGACTATTTCCCAGTAAAAGTGGGCCTTAGACAAGGATGTGTGATGTCACCGTGGTTGTTCAATATATTTATAGATGGGGTTGTAAGAGAAGTGAATGCGAGGGTCTTGGCAAGAGGTGTTGGGCTAAAAGATAAAGAAGCAAATACAAAGTGGGAGTTGTCACAGTTGCTTTTTGCTGATGACACTGTGCTTTGGGAGATTCTGAAGAGAAGTTGCAGAGGTTGGTGGATGAATTTGGTAGGGTGTGTGAAAGAAGAAAATTGAAAGTGAATATAGGAAAGAGTAAGGTGATGAGGATAACAAAAAGAATAGGTGACGAAAGATTGGATATCAGATTGGAGGGAGAGAGTATGGAGGTGAATGTATTCAGATATTTGGGAGTGGACATGTCGGCGGATGGGTCTATGAAGGATGAGGTGAATCATAGAATTGATGAGGGAAAAGGGTGAGTGGAGCACTTCGGAGTCTGTGGAGACAAAGAACCTTGTCCATGGAAGTAAAGAGGGAATGTATAGAGTATAGTTATACCAACGCTCTTATATGGGTGTGAAGCATGGGTGATGAATGTTGCAACGAGAGAGAAGGCTGGAGGCAGTGGAAATGTCATGTCTGAGGTCAATGTGTGGTGTGAATATAATGCAGAGAATTAGGAGTTTGGAAATTAGGAGGATGTGCGGGATTACCAAAACGATTGTCCAGAGAGCTGAGGAGGGGTTGTTGAGGTGGTTTGGACATGTAGAGAGAATGGAACGAGACAGAGGGACTTCGAGAGTGTATAAATCTGTAGTGGAGGGAAGGCGGGGTAGGGGTCGGCCTAGGAAAGGTTGGAGGGAGGGGGTAAAGGAAGTTTTGTGTGCGAGGGGCTTGGACTTCCAGCAAGCATGTGTGAGCGTATTTGATAGAAGTGAATGGAGGCATATGGTTTTTAATACTTGACGTGCTGTTGGAGTGTGAGCAAAGTAACATTTATGAAGGGATTCAGGGAAACCGGCAGGCCGGACTTGAGTTCTGGAGATGGGAAGTACAGTGCCGGCACTCTGAAGGAGGAGTGTTAATGTTGCAGTTTTATAACTGTAGTGTAAAGCACCCCTCTGGCAAGACAGTGATGGAGTGAATGATGATGAAAGTTTTTCTTTTTCGGGCCACCCTGCCTTGGTGGGAATCGGCCGATGTGTTAATAAAAAAAAAAAAAAATTCCCAGTTTTGTGACTCATTTATAATAGTGATGCAGATTCACTCTTGGAGTGGGTGGAGATGTTGCCATGTTTTCTTATAGAGGTGGCCCCCTGTTTATCTAACAGTAATCAGGTACCTGGCTGTTGGTTGACTGTGTAGTGAGTGGTATCTTGGGTGGGTGTTAAGATTAAGATAAGATTTGTTTGGATCTTTAACCCGAGGGTTAGCCATCCAGGATAACCCAAGGAAATCAGTGTCATCAAGGACTGTCTTGTCTTATTTCCATTTTCATTGGGATCCATTAATCTTGTTCCCCAGGATGCTACCCATATCACTCAACTAACACCCAGGTACCTACTGACTGCTAGGTGAAAAGGGACATCAGGTGTAAGGTGAATGATATCCAGGTATCTAATTACTGCTACGTGAATAGGGACAATAGGTGTAAGGCAACATGCCCAACATTGCCACCCATGCCAGGGATTGAACCACAGAACCTGTGTGTGTGTGTATAAATTGTGCATAAAAGCAAATGCAAATATTAATACTATTAGCTTATGTTTTAATTCATAAGGCATCTAGATATGAAAATGTCATGTTAATGGGAGATATTAAATTTAGACAAATTGATTAGAACATATGACAGGAAATCTTAAGTCTAGTGACTTTCTTGATATGATTCAGGATTGCTTTTTAAAACAGTTTGTGACAGAACCATCTAGAGGAAACAACCTGCTTGACTTAGTGCTTGCCAACAAGGAATCACTAATAATAATATTGAGGTTAATGATGAGCTTGGGGAAAGTGATCACAAATCACTTAGTTTCAATATATCATGGAATTACCCAAATAACTGCAATCAAGTCTCTGTTCCAGACTTCCGCTTGGCCAATTTCATGGAATATATTTGCCCAATCTTCTTTTAAAGCTACCCAGAAGATCAACACATGCAGCATTCTCCACCTGACCCAGCATTCCCCACCTGACTCCATCCTATATATACTCTTGTACCTTTCACCCAGGTAGATCTGTTTGTGACTTGATAAAGCCCACTGTGTGGGCGAAACGTTGTCAATAAAGGATCACATTATACTGCTTATGTTTATATTTCCACTGACCCCTAACATGTTGACACAAGGTCACTGGATGCAACACTACCCCTCCAATCCTTCCTGGCAGTACCCTGAACCCTCCTTTACTCTGACCCTAACATGTTGACACAAGGTCACTGGATGCTACAGCCCCTCCAACCCTGCCTGGCAGTACGTAGTTTTGAAGACATTTGAGGTTTGAGTTCTTGAAAATAATTTAATTTGTATGTGGCAGAAACCAGTTAGGTGGACTTGAGTCCTGAAGGTGGGAAGTACAGTGCCCGCACTCTGAAGGAGGAGTGAGGGTGTCCCAGTTTGGAGGACCATCTCAACTGCTATGTCTGCATACTTCCGGCAAGTCAGTGATTATTTGAATGACAGTAAAAGTGTTTCCTCTTTTTTCAGGTCTCCCTACTTCAGCAAGAGATGGCCGTTGTGTTAAAAATAAATTGTCTTTCAAGATAATAAAATTGCCATGTATAATAATGTTCCCAACTTGTTTTTTGCAGTGATGAGATGGATTATCCTGGTTATCCTCTGAGCAAGTTTGTTTGTTCCCTGCCTGGGTTTGTGCTGAGCTACCAGGCTCGGGAAGTTGCCTGCCATGCCATAGAAATGTACATCAGCCGACTCAAGCTCGGAGCAGAGAATCTCAAGGTGGGGTAGAGATCCCATCAAGAGCTATACCTTGATGCTGGTGCTTTTATTTTCTTCCCAGGAATTGAAGCTTGTCAGTAATATGTACTCTAGTTTATACTACGTAGTGTCCACTATATATGTAGGCCTCTAACTGTTACATGGTATCACATGACTTCACTTGAAGAGCCCCACCTAGGGCGTCATCCCGGCAAGCATTCTTCGGTGTAGATCGGGGCAGGCAGACAGGCAAGCAAACAAGCAAGCAAGCAGGCAGACAGCAGATTACCTTATAAAACTCAAGTGCTTTTTGGTTCTGTTGAGCTTAATTCTTCTCTACGAATATAATTATACAGTAGGGCCCCACTTATACGGCTACTACCAGAAAGCAGACATTGCCGGAAAGCAAAATGCCATTTGTTTCCACTTATAAATGTCAGATAATAAGTTTACACTAACATATACAGTGGTACCTCGACTTACGATATTTTTTCATTCCAGAATGCTGTTCAAGTGTCATTACCAAACGAATTTATCTCCTTAAGAAATGTTGTAAAATAGACTAGTCCTTTTAGACCCCCAAAATTACACTTACAAAAGCATTTAAAAAAATAAACTTACATACAAGGGTGAGTTTGGGGACCATCGTAAGTCGAGGTACCACTGTATTAAGTTAGCAATAGAACAAGGCATTAAAAACAATAAAAAAGTAAAATACACACATAGTACACTCATTACTTGCCTCAAAATATTTGTAGTCTTAATGTAGGGTGAGAAGTGAGGAGTGTTTATTGTAAGAAGTCAGGTGTTGTACGTATGGTAGCCAGCCAGGCCACTCCACCCACACGTAATATACTTCAACATTTCAAGAGCCCTAGAGTGATAAAATGCTCATACTGTACAGTACACTCATTACTTACCTTAAAATATTTGTAGTCTTAATGGTCTTAATATAGGATGCAAGGTGAATAGTATTCATTTGTAGAAAGTCAAGTGTGGAAAGTTTCATAGCTCATCCCACCCACATTATATACTAGGCATTTAAAGCACCCTAGAGCGATAAAATGCATACAGAACACTCATTATTTACCTTAAAATATTTGTAGTCTTAATGTAGGGTGAGAGGTGAGTAAACAAGATGAAAAGAATAAATGAGAGAGAGAGAGAATGAGTACATGAGAGAGGACAGACGCAGAGTTATGTAAACAAACAAACCGAACGCGTATGGTTTTAGTTCACTCCGGCAAGCCGGCTAGAAAAACATCTTATATTTGTTAATTTATTCTACTGTTGGTGTATTTATCATGTTTATATGTTACGTAGCGTTTATTATATAATTTTGAAAAAAATATCATAGATTGATTAAGCAAAATGTCTATATTAATGTTTTATACAACATTTAATGTGCTTCAGAGTGATTATTATTGTTATTATCATCATTATTAATCAAGACTAATAAGACACACTTAGTGATTTTAATGTGTACCTGCATGCCAGCACAGTGTGTAAGTTTACTTAGGTACGGGTACACATAAGTATAATTATCAGAGTAGTATATATATAAAATAAGAAATAACTTTAAAACACTTGAAATTTAGGAAAGTTTCCAAACAAAATGGAGAGACGCGGTGCTCACAGAGAATGTAAACAAACCGGGTGGTGCACGCCATATTAGAAAGATAGGGGGAGCCATATGGTGAGTTTTGGTCATAATTTGAAATTGCCGTATTAACGGAATGCCGTAAAGCAAAACACCGTAAAGCTGGACCCTACTGTATTCAGTATAGTTTACTTGGAGAGGGTTTCGGGGGTCAACGCCCCCGCGGCCTGGTCTGAGACCAGGCCTCATGGTGGATCAGGGTCTGATCAACCAGGCTGTTACTGCCGGCCGCACTCAAACTGACGCACAAACCACAGCCCGGTTAGTCAGGTACTGACTTTAGGTGCCTGTCCAGTGCCTTCTTGAAGACAGCCAGGGGTCTATTGGTAATCCCCCTAATGTATACTGAGAGGCAGTTGAACAGTCTTGGGCCCCGGACACTTATGGTGTTCTCTCAGTGTACTTGTGGCGCCCCTGCTTTTCGTCAGGGGAATGTTGCATCTCCTGCCGAGTGTTTTGCTTTCATAAGGAGTGATTTTCGTGTGCAGGTTTGGTACCAATCCCTCCAGGACATTCCAAGTGTATATTATCATGTATGTATGATGGCAAACAGGCAGGCAAGTAGGCAGATAGACAGGCAGGCAAGTACATAGGCAGATAGACAGGCAGACAAGTAGGTAAATAGACAGGCAGGCAAGTAGGCAATAGACATGTATAACATCTTACAGAACGAGAGCCAGAGGTGGATGTGGAGGAAATACATGAATCATTGGGTACACACTTTTTTTTTACCTTTGCCATATTTATGAAACTACATGTAATAAATGAAATCACAGAATGGGTGGGACTCCAACCCATGGTATAGAAATATACCTAGTTGAATGACTTATATTAGATCCAGTTGGTTCAGTTGTTAGCACACTGGCCTGTGAATCTGAAGACTCACCTGTCATGGTTCGAGCCTCATTTGTTTGCAATTATGTTATTACAGTTTAATGAGTTAAAATACATGTAATAAAAATCACCAATCATATTAGTTATTCTTGTTTGGAGTATTATTGTTTTATAACAGTGTTCTTATCCAATAAAATACTGCCCTAACACCTTGATTTACAGCAGTGTTGTCATACAGTAAATACAGGTTGACCATCACTAATCTGGCATCATTGGGACCTGTAGGGTGCCGGATTACAGAGTGGTTAGATTAGAATACACTTAACCAAATAGTGACATTGGCAATTTTACCTACCGGTTTTCACGGCTTATAGGACTTGCTTTAGTTTCAATGGCTCGGCATCAGACGTAACTGGGAGAACTACAGCCCACCCCACACCCCAAACTTATAGCTCCCATCACTAACCTTCAGTTTATAGGATGCAGAGTGGTTTTTGGAGACATTTTATGGGAAAAAAAATGTGTCTAATAAGCTGCAAAATACAGTATTTCACTAGTATTCCTTCTATTCTGTCGATTGAGTACAAGAAACCACCCATTCACCTATTTCAACTACCCAATAAAGTGGTCAGAAATTGGTAATTTGCCCAATTTCACACAAATTTCAAAAGATGCCAATTTCAAAATAGGGTACAGAATAAACAATGCAGACATTCCTGGTGCTAAAATAACATTTTATCTATTCATTAGTCACGTCTCGAGGCCCCTCTTATATTAATTACTCTTGCTTTCCATTTTAATTTTTATTCACACAAAAAATAGAAGATTTACTGTTATGCAGACTACTGCATTATTGTATTAATTATATAAATAATGTGAATCCATTTGTGACTGCGTATTAGACTGGCCAGTTGAACATGTATTGAACAGTGACGTCATTTGTTTACTCTTGAACATTGACAAAATTGAATATTTCCGCTACTTTGAACTCTATTTCAAGGTACAGTGGACCCCCGAGTTACGTTCACCTCGGAAATTGTACAATTATGTAAGTGTAATATTGTAAGTGCTTTTGTAAGTGTATTTTTGGGGGTCTGAAATGGACTAACCTACTTGACATTATTACTTAACCCTTTAACTGTCCAAACGTAGATATACGTTTGTACGCGTACTGTTCTGAACGTAGATCTACGTTTTATTTTTCATTCCTTCAAATTTAGTGCAATTTGCCTGAGTTGCCTAGACATGAGAGAATGGGTCTGCGCCCTCAGTGTGCGCAGTATTAAAAAAATTTGGGACCACTTAGTACCTTGTGGGAGCACTAGTTCAATTGAGTGCCAGCTAGAGCAAATAATGTGGCAAACACCATGGATTCACTGTTGTCATGTCACGTTAACACTCCCCTTATAAGAGGAAAGTAAAAATAGGTTAGATAAATACATGAGTGGCTGTGGGTGGATGTGAGTTGGACCTGACTAGCTTGTGCTACTGGGTCTGATGCTGTGCTCCTTCCTTCAGAGGATGTGACCTGACTAGCTGGGGGGTGACATGGACTTGCCTTGCATGGGCCAGTAGGCCTTCTGCAGTGTTCCTTCTTTTTTATGTTCTTATATATTCGGCAGGCTGGCTTTTGCTGTCTCTGGCTGTCTCTGTGTCTATATCTGTCTATATGTGTCTATATCTCTGTCTATATCTGTCTATAACTATCTGTCCTATATCTCTGTATCTGTCTATATCTCTGTCTATCTATATATATCTGTAATATCTCTCTCTCTCTCTCTCTGTCTCTCTCTCACATGTACACATAAGTACAGTTATTATACATAGTGTAGTGTAAATTACCTAGGATAACCCAAAAATGCCAGGCAAAGTGCTATACAATGCTTGTAGATATAAGACATAATACGCATGACTGGCAAGTAATACGCATTGTCACTTCTGCATCGCGTATAATACCTGTTGGCTTACGAGCCGCACTCAGACTGAGACAAGCAGATGAAAAGACACACACACACACAGGCAGACGGAAAGACACACACACACAGGCAGACGGAAAGACAGATAAGCAGAGCTAGACAGACAGACAGATAGACAGTGGAAACAAGGAGAGGGTTCCCTGCTCCCATTCATCAATGTCATTGGGCTGTCAGTGTTATCTGACACTTGTCATAACACCATTCTTCAAGGAGTTTCGTATTATACTCCAGGCACACACAGGCAGGCAGACAGAAAGACAGATAAGCAGAGCTAGACAGAGACACAGACAGATAGACAGATGGACAGATAGATAGACAGATAGACAGTGAAAACAAAGCAAGGGTTCCCTGCTCCCATTCATCAATGTCATTGGGCTGTCAGTGTTATCTGACACTTGTCATAACACCATTCTTCAAGGAGTTTCGTATTATACTCCAGGCACACACAGGCAGGCAGACAGAAAGACAGATAAGCTGAGCTAGACAGATAGATAGATAGATAGACAGATAGATAGATAGACAGATAGATAGATAGACAGATAGATAGATAGACAGATAGATAGATAGACAGACAGATAGACAGATAGATAGACAGACAGATAGATAGACAGATACAGACAGTGAAAACAAAGCAAGGGTTCCTTGCACACATTCATTTATCTATGTCACTGCCTTATCAGTAGTTATCTGACAATTGTCATAACACCATTCTTCAAGGAGTTTCATATATACTCAAGGATGTCTAAAACATTGCTGGGACCTATAAATACTTCGTATATATTTATAGACATTAGTAAATGACCAAGGCAGGTGAAATTGTTCACCTGTTGGTGTCATTGTGACTATTTGAGTACTATTTCAGTATCTAATATTAGTGTTAGAACAAAGATTGGCTATGAAATCACAAGAACTATTATAAATTGTAATTATCAGAACATAAAAAATGTATAAATTAAAATAAAAACTAGAGAAACAAGTATATCGGCAGTACTTCTGCAAGCGGCAGGACTTGATGTTGCCGTCAGGTGAGCTTCCAGCACCAAATTGTCGGGCTTATATATCGGTAAGTACTGGCCCTAAAAATTTTTTTTTAGCCTATTCTGTTTATAAAAATGCGCTCTTCATTTAATTTTTTTTTTTTTTTTTTTTTTTTTCAAAATATTTGGAGCAGTACGCGAGTGAACGTAGATCTACGTGTGGACAGTTTAACCCTTTGGGGGTCGACAGGCCTTCTCAGGAAAGTGTTCCTGGGGTCGAAAATTTTTTGGAAAAAAAAAAAAATTTTTCTTATGAAATGATAGAAAATCTTTTTCCAATCATAACGCCACCAAAAATTATGAAATTTGATCGAAAACTAACGGAATTATGCTTTCGCGAAGTTAGCGGTAGCCATGACACTTACGCATCAGCGATTTTGCCCACTTTGAGCCCTATTTTCGACAAATTCCAATGTTTCAGTCTCCTAAAACTATAGCTATTTCGATAGAACTCCATTTTCTCTATCGCGTGAGTACAAGAAACTGCCTATTTACCAATTTCATCTATCCAAAATAGTGGTCAGAAAATGGCAATTTTCCAATTTCACACAAATTTCAAACGATGCCAATTTCAAAATGGGTCCAGAATAAACAAGGCAGACATTCCTGGCACTAAAATAACATGTTCTCTGTTCATTAGTCACGTCTCCAGGCCCCTGTTCCATTACTTTTGCTTTTCATTTTGAATTTTTATTCTCACAAAAAATAGAAGATTTACTGTTATGTATACAACTGTATCATTGTAAAAATGGTACAAATAATATCAGAGCACTTGTGCATGAATATAAAACTCGCCAGTTGATGTGTATTGGAGGCATGGTGTGATTTGTTTACTCTTGAACATCGTCAAAAATCGAACATTTTCGCTACTTTGAGCTCAATTTCAAGGTACTTGTCATTGTCATACCAATCAAAATCATCTCTATTTCTGTAATATATCTTCCATTCTATCAAATGAGATCAAGAAAACGAGAATACATCAATATATACCATACGAAAATCGACTGCAAAGTCGCTGTTTTAATAGAAAAAAACGGTGAGAGTTTTTTTTCTCTCATTATGCAGTGTGTACTGCAGGATTTTTTTTATACTGCGCACACTGACCACACAAACCCATTCTTTCATATGTATGCCTACCAGACGTTTTCTGCTTAAATTGAGGCCGCTAGAATTTGGGCGTACTAGTACGGCACCAACCCCTGCTCGTAAAACGTACTAGTACGGCACCAACCCCCAAAGGGTTAAGGGTTAAGGGAGAAAATTCGTTCAGAAATGGCACTTGAGCAGCCTTCTGGAATGAATTATGATCATAACTTGGGGGTCCACTTTACTTTTCATCGTGAAACCAATCAAAATCATATCTATTTCTGTAATATGTCTTCTATTCTATCAAATGAGACCAAAAAAAATGAGAGTACGACGATAAAAACCATACGGAAATACAGTGGACCCTCGGTTATCGGCCGTTCCGGGTATCGGCCAATTTGGATTTCGGCCACTTTTTGGGCCAAAATTCTATCCCGGATTTCTGCCGTCAACTCGGAAATCGGCTGTATTGGACACATCCGCCTGCCACTCCACCGCGTTCGTGAGTCAGTCTGGCTGTCTCTCGGTGAGTGAGCAAGACTCTGCACATTCATCCAAACATTTCGTTATAATCCATTGTTTTTTGTGGTTGTTGATTGAGTGGAACTGCGAAATAAACCACCATGGGCCCAAAGAAAGTTCCTAGTGCCAGCCGTTTGGTAGAGAAAGTGAGAAACATGATAGAATTCAAGAAAGAAATTGTAGCAAAGTATGTACAGTTTTTTGTGCAACAGGGGTCCAGTGACTCTCAAGCTGGTCCTAGTGCCAGTAAAAGACAAAGAAGGGAAGTAACCCTGGAGAGGGCTTTGATACCTAAAGTCCCTATGGAGGGGGATTTCCCTTCCAAACAGTAATCAGTCCTCCCTCTCTCCTCCTCTCTGTCTTCCATACACCAACAAGTCTTCAATAAAGGTATGTAATAGTGATATAAATGTTCATTTATCCATTTCATTAGTCATTTTATTTAGTTCTCACTGTTTTGTGTATGTAAAACTATATTTAATCTTTAAAAAAAATATTTTTTGTTAATATTTTTGGGTGCCTGGAACAGACACCCAAAAATTGGGTGGGTGTTATTGACATATATCAGATGGTAAAAGGAATACACACTTGGACGGTTGGTAACTTATAATGTGAGAGTCTTGAGGGGAAGAGAGCCCAGGCCTTGCCTCTTGAGCCTGCTATGCTTAGGGTGGAACTGAGAAGGAACATTCTAGCCTACGGCTCACATGTGTGTGACTTGTGACGTCACAGCTAACCACGGAGCCTATACAGTTAGTCAGGGAACCTATGTATAACATAGCTGGGAATATCTACATATATGTACTACACAAGTATCACAAGTGATCAGTAACACTACCATTTTCAGATTTAGGCCGACCTTCTGGAATGGATTACGGCCGATAACTGAGGGTCCACTGTACACCACAAACTCGCTGTTTTACACCATGGTCGCAGTTTTTCTCATGCACTGCGTGCAGCAAGATTTTATTTATGTAGTGCACACTTGCCACACAGACCTATTCTCTCATATGTAGGTCCAAATTTACCGGTCACAGCTTATCTGAGTGAGCTGACTCATGGCGACCACTAGTACCTTCAAAGCCACCTTATCTTTTATGGACAATGTACGGTTTATGTGCTTTACACAACAAGAAGCATTTCTTAAAACGTTGGAACCATGGCTAGGTTCCAAGCAGGTTTTAAAAATAAATGGAGAAAAAGAAACTGGAATGACTTATGCAGCAAGTAGCGCCTGATTAGTGATGGCCGAACTGTACTGCCCTCACACCTTGACTTCCAACAGTGTTATCATACAGTAAATTACTGCCTCACACCTTGACATATTTTGCTACTAAAAATTTCCTTGTTGGTTATGAAACAGTCAAGCTGGGGTTATGAAACACTCAAGCTGTGGTTATGAAACACCCAAGCTGTGGTTATGAAACACCCAAGCTGTGGTTATGAAACACTCAAGCTGTGGTTATGAAACACTCAAGCTGTGGTTATAAAACACCCAAGCTGTGGTTATGAAACACCCAAGCTGTGGTTATGAAACACTCAAGCTGTGGTTATGAAACACTCAAGCTGTGGTTATGAAACACTCAAGCTGTGGTTATGAAACCCCAAGCTGTGGTTATGAAACACCAAGCTGTGGTTATAAACCCAAGCTGTGGTTATGAAACACCCAATGGTTATGAAACACCCAAGCTGTGGTTATGAAACACTCAAGCTGTGGTTATGAAACCCAATGGTTAACTAGGTTAGAAACACCAAGCTGTGGTTATGAAACACTCAAGCTTGGTTATGAAACACCAAGTTGGTTATGAAACAACTGCTGGTTATGAAACACCCAAGCTGTGGTTATGAAACACCCAACTGTGGTTATGAAACACTCAAGCTGGTTTGAAACACCAAGCTGTGGTTATGAAACACTAAGCTGTGGTTATGAAACACCAAGCTGTGGTTATGAAACACTCAAGCTGTGGTTATGAAACCCCAAGCTGTGGTTATGAAACACTCAAGCTGGGTTATGAAACACCAAGTGGTTATGAAACATCAAGCTGTGGTTATGAAACACCAAGCTGTGGTTAGAAAACTCAAGCTGTGGTTATGAAACACTCAATGTGGTTATAAAACCAAGTTTAGCACCAGCTGTGGTTATGAAACACCAGCTTGGTTATGAAACACCCAATGTGGTTAGAAACACCAAGCTGTGGTTATGAAACACTCAAGCTGTGGTTATGAAACACTCAAGCTTGGTTAGAAACACCAAGCTGTGGTTATGAAACACCCAAGCTGGGTTATGAAACACAATGGGTTATGAAACACCCAAGCTGTGGTTATGAAACACTCAAGCTGTGGTTATGAAACACCCAAGCTGTGGTTAACAACGTGGGTTATGAAACACCCAAGCTGTGGTTATGAAAACCCAACTGTGGTATGAAACACCCAATGTTGAAACACCAAGCTTTGAAACAAAGCTGTGGTTATGAAACACAAGCTGTGGTTATGAAACACCCAAGCTGTGGTTAAAACACCCAAGCTGTGGTGAAACTCAAGTAAACCCAAGCTGTGGTTATGAAACACCTAAGCTGTGGTTATGAAACACCAAGCTGTGGTTATGAAACACTCAAGCTGTGGTTATGAAACACTCTACGTTAAACACAGCTGTGGTTATGAAACACTCAACTGTGGTTATGAAACACTCAGCTGTGGTTATGAAACACCAGCTGTGGTTATGAAACACAAGCTGTGGTTATGAAACACCAAGCTGTGGTTATAACACCAAGCTGTGGTTATGAAACACCCAAGCTGTGGTTATGAAACACCAAGCTGTGGTTATGAAACACCAAGCTGTGGTTATGAAACATCAAGCTGTGTTATGAAACACCCAAGCTGTGGTTATGACCCAAGCTGTGGTTATGAAACACCAAGCTGTGTTATGAAACACAGTGTGGTTATGAAACACCAGCGGGTTGAAACACCAGCTGTGGTTATGAAACACCAGCTGTGGTTATGAAACACAGCTGGTTATGAAACACCAGTGTGGTTATGAAACATAGCTGTGGTTATGAACACCAAGCTTGGTTATGAAACACGTGTTATGAAACACCAGCTGTGTTTGAAACACTCAAGCTGTGGTTATGAAACACCAGCTGTGGTATGAAACACAATTGTTATGAAACACAGCTTGGTTATGAAACACCAGCTGTGTTAGAAACACCAAGCGTGGTTATGAAACACCAGTGTGGTTAGAAACACCAATGTGGTATAACACCAAGCTGTGGTTATGAAACATCAACTGTGGTTATGAAACACCCAACTGGTATGACCAGCTGTGTGAAACACAGCTGTGGCCAAACTGTGGTTATGAAACACCTGTATGAAACACCAAGCTATGGTTATGATCAAGCTTAAACACCGCTGGGTTATAAACAGTCAACTGTGGATGAAACACAGGGTTATGAAACATGTTGCATGGAACACCAAGGTGGTTTAACACTGTAGAAACACAAGCTGTGGTTATGAAACACCTGTGTAGAAAACAGCTGTGGTTATGAAACAGTGGGTGAAACGCAAGCGGTTATGAACACAGCGGTTATGAAACACAAGTGTGGTTTAACACCCAGCGGGTTGAAACAGCTGTGGTTAAAACTAGGTTATGAAACACTAAGCTGGTTAGAAACCCACTGTGGTTATAACACTCAAGTGTGGTTTAAACCCTGTTTATGACCCGCTGTTATGAAACACTAAACTGTGGTTATAAACATCAGTGGGTAAGAAACACAGTATGGTATGAAACAGTCATGTTATGAAACCAGTGGTATGAACGCCGTTATGAAAACCCAACTATGTTTAAACAGCAGTGTTATGAAACAAGCTGTGGTTTGAAACAGTCAGCTGTGGTTTAAACACCCAAGCTGTGGTTATGAAACTGTCAAGTGTGGTTAACACCCAAGCTGGATGAAACACTCAAGCTGTGGTTATGAAACACCCAAGCTGTGGTTATGAAACACCCAAGCTGTGGTTATGAAACACCCAAGCTGTGGTTATGAAACACCCAAGCTGTGGTTATGAAACACCCAAGCTGTGGTTATGAAACACTCAAGCTGTGGTTATGAAAAACACCCAATCTGTGGTTATGAAACACTCAAGCTGTGGTTATGAAACACCCAAAATGTGGTTATGAAACACCCAATCTGTGGTTATGAAACACTCAAGCTGTGGTTATGAAACACTCAAGCTGTGGATATGAAACACTCAAGCTGTGGTTATGAAACACTCAAGCTGTGGTTATGAAACACCCAAGCTGTGGTTATGAAACACTCAAGCTGTGGTTATGAAACACTCAAGCTGTGGTTATGAAACAAACTGTGGTTATGAAACACTCAAGCTGTGGTTATGAAACACTCAAACTGTGGTTATGAAACACTCAAGCTGTGCTTATGAAACACTCAAGCTGTGGATATGAAACACTCAAACTGTGGTTATGAAACACTCAAGCTGTGGTTATGAAACACCCAAGCTGTGGTTATGAAACACTCAAGCTGTGGTTATGAAACACTCAAGCTGTGGTTATGAAACACTGAAGCTGTGGTTATGAAACACCCAAGCTGTGGTTATGAAACACCCAAGCTGTGGTTATGAAACACCCAAGCTGTGGTTATGAAACACTCAAGCTGTGGTTATGAAACACTCAAGCTGTGGTTATGAAACAAACTGTGGTTATGAAACACTCAAGCTGTGGTTATGAAACACTCAAACTGTGGTTATGAAACACTCAAGCTGTGCTTATGAAACACTCAAGCTGTGGATATGAAACACTCAAACTGTGGTTATGAAACACTCAAGCTGTGGTTATGAAACACCCAAGCTGTGGTTATGAAACACTCAAGCTGTGGTTATGAAACACTCAAGCTGTGGTTATGAAACACTGAAGCTGTGGTTATGAAACACCCAAGCTGTGGTTATGAAACACCCAAGCTGTGGTTATGAAACACCCAAGCTGTGGTTATGAAACACCCAAGCTGTGGTTATGAAACACCCAAGCTGTGGTTATGAAACACCCAAGCTGTGGTTATGAAACACTCAAGCTGTGGTTATGAAACACCCAAGCTGTGGTTATGAAACACCCAATCTGTGGTTATGGAACACTCAAGCTGTGGTTATGAAACACTCAAGCTCTGGATATGAAACACTCAAACTGTGGTTATGAAACAATCAAACTGTGGTTATGAAACACTCAAGCTGTGGTTATGAAACACCCAAGCTGTGGTTATGAAACACTCAAGCTGTTATGAAACACCCAAGCTGTGGTTATGGAACACTCAAGATGTGGTTTTGAAACACTCAAACTGTGGTTATGAAATACCCAAGCTGTGGTTATGAAACACCCAAGCTGTGGTTATGAAACACTCAAGCTGTGGTTATGAAACACTCAAGCTGTGGTTATGAAACACTCAAGCTGTGGTTATGAAACACTCAAGCTGTGGTTATGAAACACTCATGCTGTGGTTATGAAACACTCAAGCTGTGGTTGTGAAACACTTATGCTTTGGTTATGAAACACTCAAGCTGTTGTTATGAAGCACTCAAGCTGTGGTTATGAAACACCCAAGCTGTGGTTATGAAACACTCAAGCTGTGGTTATGAAACACCCAAGCTGTGGTTATGAAACACCCAATCTGTGGTTATGAAACACTCAAGCTGTGGTTATGAAACACTCAAGCTGTGGATATGAAACACTCAAACTGTGGTTATGAAACAATCAAACTGTGGTTATGAAACACTCAAGCTGTGGTTATGAAACACCCAAGCTGTGGTTATGAAACACTCAAGCTGTTATGAAACACCCAAGCTGTGGTTATGGAACACTCAAGATGTGGTTTTGAAACACTCAAACTGTGGTTATGAAATACCCAAGCTGTGGTTATGAAACACCCAAGCTGTGGTTATGAAACACCCAAGCTGTGGTTATGAAACACTCAAGCTGTGGTTATGAAACACTTAAGCTGTGGTTATGAAACATTCAAGCTGTGGTTATGAAACACTCAAGCTGTGGTTATGAAACACTCATGCTGTGGTTATGAAACACTCAAGCTGTGGTTATGAAACACTTATGCTGTGGTTATGAAACACTCAAGCTGTTGTTATGAAGCACTCAAGCTGTGGTTATGAAACACCCAATCTGTGGTTATGAAACCCTCAAGCTGTGGTTATGAAACACCCAAGCTGTTATGAAACACCCAAGCTGTGGTTATGGAACACTCAAGCTGTGGTTTTGAAACACTCAAGCTGTGGTTATGAAACACTCATGCTGTGGTTATGAAACACTCAAGCTGTGGTTATGAAACATTTATGCTGTGGCTATGAAACACTCAAGCTGTGGTTATGAAGCACTCAAGCTGTGGTTATGAAACACTCAAGCTGTGGGTATGAAACACTCAAGCTGTGGGTATGAAACACTCAAGCTGTGGTTATGAAACACCCAATCTGTGGTTATGAAACCCTCAAGCTGTGGTTATGAAACACCCAAGCTGTTATGAAGCACCCAAGCTGTGGTTATGAAACACTCAAGCTGTGGTTATGAAACACCCAAGCTGTGGTTATGAAACACCCAAGCTGTGGTTATGAAACACTCAACCTGTTATGAATCACCCAAGCTGTGGTTATGAAACACCCAAGCTGTGGTTATGAAACACCCAAGCTGTGGTTATGAAACACCCAAGCTGTGGTTATGAAACACCCAAGCTGTGGTTATGAAACACCCAAGCTGTGGTTATGAAACACCTAAGCTGTGGTTATGAAACACCCAAGCTGTGGTTATGAAACACCCAAGCTGTGGTTATGAAACACCCAAGCTGTGGTTATGAAACACCCAAGCTGTGGTTATGAAACACCCAAGCTGTGGTTATGAAACACCCAAGCTGTATTTATGAAACACCCAAGGTGTGGTTATGAAACACCCAAGCTGTGGTTATGAAACACCCAAGCTGTGGTTATGAAACACCCAAGCTGTGGTTATGAAACACCCAAGCTGTGGTTATGAAACACCCAAGCTGTGGTTATGAAACACCCAAGCTGTGGGAACTCTAAAGGCTATGGAATGGTTATACATAACGGGTATATGGCCGAAAGTCGAACCATTATTTCCCATAAGAAATAATGTAAATTCAATTAATCAGTTCCAGACACCCAAAAATATTCACAAAAAAATTGATTTTTTAAAGAATAACTATAGTTTTACATACACACAACACAATAACACATATTAAATTTATAAATTTACATTTAAAATAACATTTACTTACCTTCATTGAAGAGACTTGCTGGCATCTGGAAGATAGGGAGGAGAAGTGAGGGAGGGCTTAGCATTTTGAAGGGAAATCCCCCTCTATAAGGACTTCAGGTATCATAGCCCTATCTGAGGTTACTTCCCTTCTTGGTCTTTTAATGCTTGAGAGTCACTGGACCCCTGTCTCACAAAATAACTGTCCACAGTCCTCTGTTTCTGGTGGCTCTTAAACATGTTCCTGAAGTGTAGATGAATGGTTCAGAGAACCGACAAGTTATAAATTAGACACATATGCAATGCTTGGGTATCTTTAAAGATGCCCAAGTGTTGCATTTGTGTCTAATTTATATGTTCCTGAAGTGCAATATGGCTCTGTCACTGAACTTGTTGCAGAGATGGCTTACTTCAGCTTGTTCAGGGTGGTATTTTTCAACAAATTCCTGCACCTTATTCCACCTTATTCCTGCACCTTCTTCAGTTCGATGGTGTTCCTCACTTTCTTTACCACAGGGGTGCCACTAGGAAGCTTCTTTGGACCCATGGTGACTTATTTCACAGTGACAATCAATAAACACAATAAAATTATTTTGAAATGTTTGAATGAGTGCACTGGGTAATGTTCACTTAATGGTAAACAAAGCTAGACTGGCTCACAATGTTTGCGTGGTGAGTCGGACAGGTCTGGTACGCGGGCTGAAACTCGGGGAAACGGAAGTATAAATTCCTGGTCATTAAGACACGTAATGAAACATCTAAACGACGTTTCACCGAGGATTGATTATTATTTGCCAATTCATGGGAGAACGAGCGCTAAACTCCTAGGGGTCGTACTGCACCTGGAATAATTGGAGGTGATCTAGTTTGATCCATGAAATAAATGGTCAGAACTAATTCATCAAAACTCACATTTAGAAGAGGAACTTTATGACAGAATTTTGGCCCATCTCAGACCACTGGTAAGTTACACCTCCAGGATGGATGGTCTGGGACGGATGATCCAGGGTGGATGGATGGTTCAGGATGGATGATCTGGGATGGATGGGTGACCCAAGACAGGTGGTCCTTGATGGATGGATTATCCAAGACGCATGATCTGGGATGGTCCAAGACAGATGGATGATATGGGATGGATGGATGGATGGTCTGGGATGGGATAGATGAATGGTCCAAGACAAATGGATGATCTGGGATGGATGCATTGTCCAAAACAGATGGATCGTCCAGAATGGATGATCTAAGTGCAATTTTTTGGTGAGTCGTTTTTGCCAGGATATTATGACTTACAGTAGGCCCTCATTTAGCACGGTAGTTACGATCCTGAAAACGTCGTGTTAGCTAAAATCGTGTTAGATAATTAAAAGAACTTATGGGAAAAATAGGGTTACGTTCCTGGGAGTCCCCAAAAAGCCAAACAAGTTTTTTTTAGACCAACAGATCTTACAAATATAAAAGAGAATATGTAATTGTAGTTCATTATCATGATGTATTATGTTGTTTTTACTGTTTAAGACTACAAATGTAACAGAAATAATAGTATTTACCTTAAATTGTGGGTGCTAATGTTTGTGGATGATTGTGAAGAGAGTGGAGAGTTATGCTGTGGCCCTACTGGGCTGAGGTGGATAGTATAGGTTCTGGAACTGAAGTCGATGGTTGTACTGAGTGTCTCTAACTTTAATAAAGTCATTCAGTAAGTCAGTCAAGTCATTCAGTAAGTCAGTCAAGTCATTCAGTAAGTCAGTCAGTCAAGTCATTCAGTAAGTCAGTCAGTCAAGTCATTCAGTAAGTCAGTCAGTCAAGTCATTCAGTAAGTCAGTCCAGTCAGTCAGTAAGTTAGTCACACAAACTTATGTTTACATCTTTTTATGTGTACAAAGTAACACTTCATTACAACCACAGGTTATGATTTGCCTAATATCTTTGTTTTCTTCGTTAATTCTAAGACTTAACAAATGCTTAAACATTTTCTTGCCACTTTGAGCAACACTGGTATGCTTACTGGGTGACATGATTGCTTGGCAGATACAAGTTATAGTAATTTAAAGATCAAAACACAATTCACTCTCTTATTCTTCACAAACAGCTGGCTTGACGCGTATGGAATACGAATGCTGGGATGGTGGGGTGTTGTTGGGGGAGGGGTAGCATGGGAAGGCGGGTGGTCTCCCCAGCTGTTCCACAACATTAGCGCCGGCCGCTCGAGGGAATGGTTATTTGTTTTTTCTTCCTGCAAACTGTAAGTAAGTTAATTCAGGTATACACAGATACAGTTACAAAGATTATCATACATAGCAGCATATGTGTAGAGAACCTAGGATAACCCAAACTTTGGGTTATCCTAGGTTCTCTAGGATAACACTTTGGGTTATCCTAGGTTCTCTAGGATAACACTTTGGGTTATCCTAGGTTCTCAAGGATAACACTTTGGGTTATCCTAGGTTCTCAAGGATAACACTTTGGGTTATCCTAGGTTCTCTACACATATGCTGCTATGTATGATAATCAATGTAACTATCTCTGTATACCTGAATAAACTTACAGTTTGTGGGAAGAAAAACAAATTCCCTTTTCCTCAAAGCATGAGGATTCTTAGAGCGGAACATAACCATGGGCTTACACTTGAAATCTCCTGATGCATTACCGCAAAGGAGCAAGGTGAAGCGATCCTTTTTTGTCTTGAAGTCTGGTGCACTTTTCTCTTGCTGACTGATATAAGTTCATGTTGGCATTTTCTTCCAGAAAACACTTGTCTCGTCAGCATTAAACATTTGATGTGGCTCATAGCCTCCCTCATAGGACCCCCACGTACTCAATGGTTTAACCTACCGCAGGCGACCGCGCGCTCAAAATATTTCCCCTCCAGTGAATCGCGTAATATAAGGTTTACGTCGTGTTAGATAAAAATGTACCGCAATTCTTCAGTCGCGTAATACCCAAAACGCGCAACATAAAGTCGTGCTAAATGAGGGTCTACTGTATTATTCTTTGTCAGGTTTATTCCTTTGGATCAAGAGCCCCTCACTGGCATCAAGGTAGCTCCTTGAATATTGAGCTAGATTTTTTATTAACACATCATCTGTTTTGCACCAGGGCAGGGTGACCTGAAAAAGAAGAAACACTTTCATCATCATTCACTCCATCACTGTCTTGCCGGAGGTGTGCCTACACTACAATTAAAAAACTGGAACATATCAACACTCCTCCTTCAAAGTGCAGACACTGTACTTCCCACCTCCAGGACTCAAGTCCGACTAACCAGTACTTGGAAAGTACTTGAGGGCCTGGTCCCAAATCTGCACACTGCCATAACAACATACTGGAGTGAGAGATATGGGAGAAAGTGTAAAATAAACCCAGTGAGGAGCAGGGGTGCGGTGGGGACAATACGGGAGCACTGTATTAACATCCGGGATCCTAGACTATTCAACATCTTACCAGAAGATATCCGAAACATCGCTGGAACCAGTGTAGAAGCCTTCAAGAGGAAACTGGACAAGTATTTTCATCGGGTGCCAGATCAACCAGGCTGTGATGGATATGTGGGGCAGCGGGCCTCCAGCAGCAACAGCCTGGTTGACCAGGCAAGCACCAGACGAGCCTGGCCCATGGCCGGGCTCAGAAAGTAGATAAACTCTCGAAACTCTTCAAAGGTATATCAAAGGTATGTTACTTTGCTCACTCTCCAGCAGTAGGTCAAGTCATAAAATCCATTCATCTCCACTCCTATCTAACACACTCGCACATGCTTGTTGAAAGTCCAAGCCCCTCACACACAAAACCTCCTTTACTCCCTCCAACCCTTCCTAGGCCAACCCCTACCCTGCCTTCCTTCCACTACAGATTTATATGCCCTCCAAGTCATTCTATTTTGTTCTATCCTCTCTAAATATCTGAACCACCTAAACAACCCCCCTTTCTCTGCTCTCTGGATAATATTTTTAGAAACCCAACACCTCCTAATCTCCAAGTTATGGATTTTCTGCATTATATTTACACCACACATTGCCCTCAGACTTGACATCTCCACTGCCTCCTGCCTTCTCCTTGTTGCAACATTCACCTCCCATGCTTCACACCCATATAAGAGCATCGGTACCACTATACTCTCGTACATTTCCCTCTTTGCTTCCATGGATAATGTTCTTTGTCTTCACAGACTCCTTAGTGCTCCACTCACCTTTTTCCCCTCATCATTTCTAGGAATCACCTCATCTTTCATAGACCCATCTGCTGAGAGGCCTACTTCCAAGTACCTGAATACATTCACTTCCTCCATACTCCCCTCCAATCTGATAGCCAATCTTTCACTACCTAAATTTTTTTGTTATCCTCATTACTTTGCTCTTTCCTATGTTCACTTTTAATTTCCTTCTTTTACATACCCTATCAAACTCATTTGCCAACCTCTGCAACTTCGTTTCAGAATATCCCAAAAGCACAGTGTCAAATGCAAAAAGCAGAGCTGTGACAATTCCCACTCTGTGGTAGATTCTTTCTCTTTTAATCCCACACCTCTTGCCAACACCCGTGCATTCACTTCTCTTACAACCCCATCTATAAATATATTGAACAACCATGGTGATATCACACATCCTTGTCTAAGGCCTACTTTACTGGGAAATAATCTCCCTTTCATACATACTCTAACCTGAGCCTCGTATATTTTTAATTTTATTAACACATCGGCCATTTCCCACCAAGGCAAAGGCAGGGTGGACCGAAAAAGAAAAACTTTCATCATTCACTCCATCACTGTCTTGCCAGAGGCATGCTTACACTACAGTTATAAAACTGCAACATTAACACCCCTCCTTCAGAGTGCAGACACTGTACTTCCCATCTCCAGGACTCAAGTCCGGCCTGCCGGTTTCCCTGAATCCCTTCATAAATGTTACCTTGCTCACACTCCAACAGCAACATTATCCTCTTTAAAACACTTACTTGCTTTCATTAACCTACCACCTATTCCATACATTTGCAACATCTGCCACATTGCTCCCCTATCCACCCTATCATATGCCTTTTCCAAATCCAACAAAAACCTCTTTACCCTTATGGCCCCGTGGTTTAGTGGCTAAAGCTCACGCTTCACATGGTGAGTAAAATGGGTACCTGGGTGTTAGTCGACTGGTGTGGGTCGCATCCTGGGATAAAACTGACCTAATTTGCCTGAAATGCTCTGCATAACAAGCGGCTTTCTATATTGTAGTAGTATGTCATTGATGTCAGCTAGGCCTGTATACCTTGTACATGTACTTGTAGAAATAAAGATGTACAGTGGACCCTCGATCATTGGCTGTAATCTGTTCCAGAAGCTCAGCCTAACACTGAAATGGCCGATGACCAAATTATTATTTCCCATAAAAATTAATGTAAATACAATTAATCCGTTCCAGATAAAAATATCAACAAAATATATTTTTTTAACAATTAAATAAGTATTACATACGAGCCTGGCCCATGGCCAGGCTCAGAGAATAGAGACAATCTCGAAACTCTTCAAAGATACCTTTATTGAAGACTAATGCTGACTTCTGGAAGATAGGGAGGAGGAAAGAGGGAGGAGTTATTGTTTGGAAGGGGAATCGTCCTCCATAAGGATTTCAGGTAGCAAAGCTATCTGGGGTTACTTCCGTTCTTTGGCTTTTAGTGCCACTAGGACCAGCTTGAGAGTCACTGGACCCCTGTCGCACAACATATCTGTCCAGAGTGCTCTGTTTCTCGCGTCTCTTTATGATTTCCCTGAAGTGGGACAAGGTTTTGTCACTAAACATGTTGCAGTTATGGCTTGTTTCAGCTTGGTCAGGGTTGTATTTCTGCACAAAACTTTGCACATCATTCCACTTTGCACAAATCTTCTTAATCAATGAAGAAGGCACCTCCTTCACTCCCTCTTCCTCCTCTGAAGCAAGTTCCTCAGCTGTGGTCTGTTGCTGTTGCAGATGAAGCTCTTCAGTGGTTAGCTCTTCCCTGTGGTCGTCCACCAACTCTTCCACATCCTCGCCACTCACCTCCTACCCCAGGGACTTCCCCAATGCCACAATAGAGTCCACAACAGGCAGAGGGTCGTCAGGGTCAGCCTCAAACCCTTCAAAATCCCTCTCTTGGACACAACCTGGCCACAATTTTCTCCAAGCAGAGTTCAAAGTCCTGGAAGTAACTCCCTCCCAAGCCTTACCTATAAGGCCTATGGAATGGAGGATAGTGAAGTGATTCCTCCAGAACTCTCTTAGGGTCAACTGAGTGTCCAAAGTCACTTCAAAGCACTTTTGAAACACTACTTTTGTGTAGAGTTTTTTGAAGTTAGAAATGACCTGCTGGTCCATGGGCTGGAGGAGAGGAGTGGTGTTAGGAGGCAAGAACTTCACTTTTATAAAACTGAAGTCCCTAAACACTTGGTCTTCCAAGTCTGGAGGATGTGGAGGAGCATTGTCCAGTACCAGGAGGCACTTGAGTGGCAATTTCTTTTCCAGGAGGTATTTTTTCACACTTGGGCCAAACACATCATTAACCCACTCTCTGAAAATTTGCCTTGTGACCCATGCCTTATTATTAGCTATCCACATCACACACAATCTATTCTTGACGACATTGTTTTTCCTGAAAACACTGGGATTTTCAGAGTGATACACCAGTAAAGGCTTCACTCTGAAATCCCCACTAACATTACTACACAACAAGACCTCTTTAAGGGGGGCTCCTTGTCGCGGTAAAGAGGCTATCGATCTGAGGAATTAGACCTCTTGGTCTTCTTCCTCAGACCGAACCTAATTACCCCCCAATCACCCCTCCCCCTTTCCCATCTTCCCCATCCTCCCTTTTTCCTTTCCTCCTCCTTCTCCTCCTCATCCCTTCCTTATTTCCTTCCCATTTTTACCCTGGGAGCTTCTCTCCACAGGCATTCTAGTTCCTAGGTAGGGGGAAGGGTACCGTGGTCCAATCCCATTTCGTTGAGGTTCTTGGCGGTGGTGTAGTTTGCTGTGGAATCTAGATCGCCTGGGGATGTCCCGATCCCTCTCCTGTGTCCTGGGGAGTGGCCTTGGGTATCTTTCGGGTGGCGGGTGTATCTCTGGAGGCCACCTTTCAGATTCCGGGGGTGGTGGCCGAAGGCAGTATGCTTTGTGGCGGATATCCGGCTGCCCTCTCTTTTGTCTACCGAGGTAGCTCGGTGGATGTGAGGTTGCTATCCCGGATTGCTGATTTACTGGCATGAAGGGTAGGGTATGGCACGGGTTCCATGCAGCATCTGCACTACTTGCAGTGTTGAAGTCCTCTTGGGCGCGGAGGGGGATTTACGCCCCTTTCATTCCTTCTAGGAGCTATTCCTCCACGTTCCCCCATTTTTTATTCTTTTTTTTTTATTTTTATTTTATTTTCTCATTTCTTTTTTTTTTCTTAAAAACAAAAAGAAAGAAGTAACCTAACCATGGATGCCCTAATCTGTGAACCTACTCCCGGGCCTCTTGATACCACACCTAGTTCCGACCCTACCTCGTTAATGGATAACTCTTCGGACAACCCTAATACCTCTGTACCTCTTGCTGGTGCTGGTTCGTCACCTACTTCAGGTACCAGGTTCCCGACTGGCCCTTTCGATACGTCTGACCTTCGCTATTCTCTGACCTTGATTCCGGCTTCTCCCTTAACGGTGCAGCAATTTTCGAATTGCCCGCCCGTCACACGTAGGACCTTCCCCGGTCCCACGCACAAACAACCACGATCCTTACATGACAATTTGACACTTCCTTCTCGTTCGTCTCAGAAACGACTAGCTCGTCACGCACTCCCCTTAGACACTTTGTTTCACACTACTCAATGGACAAAATTTTTTACTCTACGACCGACTTCTCCTAATACCTATCTTTCAGATCATAGTATCGGTAAGGCTCTGCTACACCATGTAGGTAAAGATATCTAATTTCACGCTCTCAAG